>QZWT01000005.1:0-101291 GCA_004114315.1 Cochlonema odontosperma | reverse complement strand
GCCTGCCTGCCTGCCTACCCGTCTCACCACACCAGCATCTACTGTGGGTTCAATGGCTACATCAAAGTGTTCGATGTAGCAAACCCTTCCTCAACCCCCATCCACATTGCCACCACGCCCACCCGCAAAAGCAGACACGGGCAGAAAGGCGTCATCTCCACCATTGCATTCAACCCCGTCCACACTGACATGCATGCTGCTGGGTCGTACAACGGCACCATCGGCATCTACTCAGAGCGATCAAACACCCTGCTGTCGCTGCTCAACAGCGACACTTCTGGCGTAGTGCAGGTACCATAGCTGTTCGCATCCATCACCCCTTCACCCTCTCATCCCCTCACCCTCTCACCCCTCCTCACCCATCTGTGCACCTTCACCAGGCACAATTCAGTCGTGACGGCCTACACCTGTACACCTCCTCGCGAAAGAGCAACGACATTGTGTGCTGGGACATCCGACACACCAATGCCATTGTAAAAACATACAAGCGCAGCGGCATCACCAACCAGCGGCTGGCCTTCGACATCGACCCCACCGACACCTACCTGCTCTCCGGAGACACAGTATGTCCCCTTCCCCCTGGTGCTGTCCTGCTCACCATGTAGTCGGGACACATCTGTGCTTTCCACCTCACTGATGACACTGTCGCACATACAATGCCTGCCCATCAAGGCATGTGTGCACGTGTCATACGCATCCGCCACTGACACCGCATGTAGACGTGGTTTCGGCTGTGTCGTGCCATCCCACCCTGCCACTGGTAGCTTCCTGTTCCGGGCAACGCATATTCCCAGTCGATTCCAGTGATGACGATAGCGATGACAACGGCAACGACAACCGCCATCTACCTTCCCTCCACACCACCGACAACTCACTCAAGCTGTGGCAATACAGCCAGCTGTTGCCACACACGTATGAAAACACCAACGACAACACATGCCACTTTTAATCCCATCATGTTTCACCCGGCTTCCTTGCATTACATGCAACTATCTTCAGTTTGTCTACCAGCAACACCTCGTTGTCAAACCGAAGCACCGCATCCTTCATGATAAACGTCCACACGTCGTCGCAGAATCTGCACCAAGCGAAAAGGGTGAGCAGGCAGCTACTCCTCCACCACCACCCGCGTCACCTGTACGTGTTGAGCCGTCCCTGATGCCGTGTCAGCACGCACCGCCCCTCCGCCCACCCGCTCCACCTACCTTGAAAGTCACACGATTCCGCACTGCTGCACTCATGGTCTCCGCAATAGCCCGATCAAACTGTCCAGCATCCGTCGGCATCGCCACCTCCTCCCCCCCGCACCTACCATCCCCAGCACCTGCACCGCCAGCTGCGGCGATATCTGGCCACTGTTCACCATGTCGTCCAAAGAGTCCTGCAGCGTCAATCCTATCGTCGACTGGCGGTACAGCTCATAGTAATACGTGGGCAGCGCTGACGACATCGGCAAGGCGAGCCGTGACTGCTGCTGTTGTGGTCAAATGTGACGGCGGCATCCAGGCGGCATCCGTGCTCAGCCCTCCGTGGTGCGTGTGTTTCATGGTGCGGCGCGGTGTGAAGAGCTGCAACGAGGCGTGGCATGACGAGGTGTGAGCAAGGGATGCTGCTGGATCAGTGCATACGCTGCTTCTCTTTCTGTACATGCTGGGTGTTGGTACACCGCTGCATGGCTGGATGGTGACATGTTAAACGTGTGGACAGGCACATGATGCACACCTTCTGCCGCGATTCAGTATAGCGCCATGCAGACACACAGCGTGTTGGCGATCAAGGCACGCCATGTCACATGCAGACAGGAGAGAGGCTCTGCGGGGAAGCGGCTTGTTTAGGAAGACACGCGTTGTCACGTGGCCATGCTTGTGCCCCTTTGCGTGCCCCTTTGCGTGCCCCTTTGTGTGCCCCTTTGTGTGCTGCTGCCGTTTGCGGCGTGTGTGCTGTGTGTTGCTGTCGATGCGCGCCCCACTCCGCCTGCTTACACCTCGCCTGTTTTACCTTCTCCTTTCGATGCGCTTGACCACCACCACCACCACACGCTTGTGTCCACCGACGCTCCGCTATGGCTCAACGAGGCCACGCTGTTTGACGAAGGCTGGTGGAAAGGGCCTTTCATCAACAAGGGAACAGACAGTCATGTGTTTATTGCGTGGAACCCGCGTGAAAAGAAGATCGGCGCACTGAAGATTGCCAGGGAGCAGAAGGAGCAAGTGGACAGGATCCACAACGACATTGCTCTACTGCAGGTCAGTGCGCCTGCCCCTTCCGCTCCCTCCAACGCACTATCCGTCACGTAGCGCCTTGCCAATGCAGTGGAAGAGGAACACGTGATGGTGCCTGGGGTGGTGCCCAGGGTGGTGCGGCTGTTGCATGTGTTTACGAACAAGCCTGCGTATGTCATGGAGTATGCATCAGCAGGCACACTTGGCGATGTGGTTCGCAAACACCCCCCAGGTGCCATCATGGAGCAGCATGCGCGTGCCATCATCCAGGACATGCTTGAAGGTATAGCACTGTGTAGTCTGTGCGTTTAGCACCCGTTCAACTGTTCTTCGTGTAGGTCTTGTGTTCCTGCATACGCATGGCATCTTGCACGACGATTTAAAGCCTGATAGTGAGTGCTGTGTGCTGCAGAGGGTGCGCAACTGACATCCTTCCTTAGACATTCTGCTGGTCTACGAGCCCACGCTCAAACGGCTGGTGGCGAAATTGTGCGATTTTGGCTTTGCCAAGAGGGTCTTGTCCACCTTCCCTTACCTTCCCACCCAAGGTGCACACCGCCACACACCCAGTCCTTATGCCGGGGACATACGCGGTATGGGCATGGTGGTACATGTGCTCCTCACAGGATGCTATCCGCTATCCAATGTGCAATTGTTTGCCGCGTATCCGCAGATCAGTCCGCTCTTTGATCTCTCAGCGGAGGCACAGACTCTGGTCATCAGCATGCTATGACCGGATGACAAGGACAGACCAACTGCTTCTCAACTGCTGCACCATCCATTTGTCACAGGACATCCACTGCCGGCATCGTCATGGAGCCACCTGCTAGGAAGACACAGGCTGGATCTGCTTTCGGCTCTCGCACAGAAAAGTATACGCGCAACACCGCCCCTGCTGCCTGCATGCACGCTCCACTTCTTCCACATGAAGCATTTTCTCGCATTCACGCCTCTGGGTGAGCAAATTCTCACCGCTGTTGTCGATGTGATCGACCGCCCTGCGAGTGAACCTGTGCACACCCCGTCCCCGTCGACTGCGTTTGAAATGCATTCTCCGGCGGTGGTGAGGTTCATACGTTTTGTGATCCGTGCACTGCTCGTGTGCCACAAGAAGCCGTGTGGTGACGAGTACGTGACAGAGATAGTCAAGCGCCTGGAGTGATGCGACGACACGGTGCTGTGTCAATGGTTGTGAAAACAGATCCACACTTGTTCAGGCACCAAGGACAATACCTTGATAAAGTTAGCTTTTTATGAAGATGTATGGCGAACAGTTTGCGTTTGCGTTTGCGTTTGTCAATGTGCCGCATTCCAAAAGATCCCGCCCCACCACCAAGTGTACTATCGATGCCGCATTTCTTTCGCAATAGGCCTTGCAAGTGCTGTCATGTCTTGTACCGCAACAAACACTTCTGAACACAACGCTTCTCCCAACGCATTACGAAACGGTGCTGGCGGTGGAAATGTGCTTTGGCGCAAGACGTGTTTGGTCGTCGGCGCGTGTGTTAGCGTTGTCGTGGGCCGCTGCCGCTTCCCCACTGACGCGTGACTCATGTCTGACGACGAAGAGGAAGACGGCCTGTTCGAGGATGTCGATTTCCTCAACGCGCTCTCTCAGCTGGACACCACAGCGCTGCAAGCACAGCCACACGATGCCGCCAACCGTACCGCGCAGCCGCCACGGGGTGCCACACAATCCAGCATCACCACCTTCTTTGGCCACAATCTGCCAAAGGCTCCCGTTGAACTCACGGTCCAGGACCTTCCTACCCATCCGCCGCCATTCGACGAACGCCACTGGCGAAACACGCCTTCACACGTCTCGCTCAACACGGCTGCACTCGCCACCTACGTCTATCCCAGCGACTTCGATGTGCGTGCCTATCAATACGAGATCGTGCGGCGTGCCCTGTTCGTGAACACCATGGTGGCACTCCCCACAGGGCTGGGGAAAACGTTTATTGCTGCCGTGGTGATGTACAACTTCTACCGGTGGTATCCAGCGGGCAAGATTGTGTTTAGCGCTCCCACCCGTCCGCTGGTCGCACAGCAAATCCGTGCGTGTCAGCGGATGTTGGATGTAGAACGTAGATGCTATGCAGAATTGACAGGTGGCATGCGACCCGAAGAGCGGTCGAAGCGATGGCGCAGTGCTTCCCTGTTCTTCTTGACTCCAGAGGTGATGCGCAATGACTTGCGCACTGGCATCTGTCCCAAGGGCGAGGTGGTGTGCGTGGTGGTGGACGAGGCCCATCGTGCACTGGGTGCCTATGCCTATTCTGAGATTGTGAAGGAGATGGGCGACATACCGTTCCGCATGCTCGCGCTCACCGCCACGCCAGGAAGCGATGTGGAAAAGGTGGCCCAGGTGGTGCAGAATCTGGGTGTGGCCCACGTCGAACTGCGCACTGAGCAAAGCGCCGATGTTCGGCCCTACACCCATCAGACGCCACCCGAGCTGATGCTCATTGATCTGAACGACACGCTCAACACCTTGAAAAGCACGCTGATCGAATGCGCACGACCAATGCTGGATCGTCTGCGCAAGTACGGCGCCATCAGTGATCAGCAGGCTGCCGCTCCAGACACCAGTTTCACCTCCCGCTACGCAGTGGTCAAAACGCGTGAGCGCTTTCGTGCCTACTGCAACAGAGATCGCTCCGCGTGCGTGGAAGGGGATTTTGCGGTGCTTGCTCAAGTCATGCATGGACTACACCTCGTGTCGATCTACGGCATGGGTGCGTTCTACCGTGCAATGCACGAGTGGGTGACCGAAGGTGAAAACGGCACTGGCAGCCATGTACGTTCCCAGTTTGTGCGCGAACCGCGTTTTCAGCTTTTGTGGCGCGAGTGTGCGCGCTGCGCCACCACAGATGACGCTATCGAGCAGAGCCACCCGAAACTGCAGGCGATGACACGCATTGTCGCCGAGCACTTTTCCAATGCTGCGAACGAGGAGGAAACACGCGTGATGGTGTTTGCGGAGTTCAGAGACTGTGTGTGCGAGTTGACCAAAGCCCTGGAGCGTTATCGACCGCTTGTTCGAGCAAATCGGTTTGTCGGACAAAGCAGCTCGACAGCCGGTGTGGACGGTGTTGTCGTCAAGGGCATGGGGCAGAAAGAGCAGCTGGATGTCTTGAAACGGTTTCGCGCCGGCGAGTTCAACACGCTGGTGGCCACGTGTATTGGAGAGGAAGGACTGGATGTGGGAGAGGTAGATTTGATTGTGTGCTACGACGCAAAGCCATCGGCCACTCGTATGGTAGAGCCTCGTGGCGGTTGATGCAAACACTGACGTCGGTGCAGTTGCAACGCCACGGACGCACAGGACGTAAACGGCAAGGACGTGTTGTTGTGCTGCTGACACGCGGGCGTGAAGAATCTGTCTACCAGCGCGCCGGTGTCAACTACCACACGGTGCAGCAAGCGCTGAAGCATAAGCAGATAGAGCTGGTCCCTGAAAGCCCACGCTTAGTCCCGCCCGTCGAGCATCCGTGGCCTGTCTGCGAATTCAAGAGTTTAGTGCACCAGCAAGACCCTGCGTCGCAGGAGGCGCAGGAAGTGCAAGGAGCACAGGAGACGCAAGCAACTCCCTCGTCGCGTAAAACCCGCAAACGGAAAGCGACTGCTGAGAGTGATGGTGAGACTGCCGCCACTGTTGCCGCTACTGGATTTCTCAGTCGTGCTGAAATGAACGACATGCGCGAGCGGTTTGGCACGATGTTGATACGCGCAGAGGCTCGCAAGCGATTCACCGTAGACGTGGATCTGTGGCTGCTGCATCTGGGAAGCAGCGATTATGACATGTTGTCAGCACCTGGTGTTCGTCAAGGCTGGCGAACACGGTCTATACTTGATGCGATGCGTCGCATCAATGCGATTGTTCTTGATGGCGAGCAGGTGATACGAGATCGTTTTCACAAAGAGGTGGTTGCCGTTGACCCATGTCCCGCTACTTTTGCCGCTACGTCACAACTGCTTATTCCCAAGTCGATTGCAAAGAAGGATCCATGGCTGGAACAGCAGTTGAGAGAGCTTATGGATGACGATGATGACGACGACGATAATAGTAATGCGCGGCTTTCTTCTGTGGCTCCTGTACCTGAGCCATTTTTTGACGGTGAAGATGTGTGGGAAGACCCGTATGAGAATGGAGGCGAGAGCGGGGGTGAGAACGACGTTGCCGCACAGAGCGTAGCCATCCATTCTGAGGACATCGCAAAAACACAATCTCCTGTCCTTTCCTGCATGTCTTCCTATCCACTCCCATTGGAAGATGAACTTATTGGAACGAACAATCTGGAAACACTCGCTCAACCAACCGCACCACTGATTGTCGATGTGGATGAAACGGCCCTGCTGATTGCTGACGAGACTCTCGACGACGATGTCGACTTTTTGGACCTAGCATTAGACGATCTTGCCTTTCTGGAATTCGGGGCAGACAGTAATAGTTTCGGCCAAACGGCTGTCGAACCGGTTTCCACCACACCGGCGTTTCCCTCCCTCGAGCCTTCGGTCGTCGAACAATGGTCACCTATACTACTGCCACATCTGCCTACCAACGAACCTCCCCGTCCTCCTCCTCCTGACCGTACTTCTTTCCCGGACAATCAGCCGTCAGCAATAGACATGGCTACCGATGATTTTTCTGACATATCTCTTGATGTAAATCTTTTGGATGCCGATGCTTTGGTGATATCCGATACTGAATTGGAGCTTGCTATGCGATCGGAAGCAGCACACACAGCACCGCAACCAAGCTCGCCACTGCAAGTACAGTCACAGCCACAAGTCACAGCCACGCAGACGCCGCTGCGACGAGGTCGTCATACGCGACGCCTACAGCGGCGCATTGCAAGCTCAGGATCACGATCTGCGCGCGTCGCCTCCTCGCCTAATAGCGAAGCACAGCAGATGCATGTACAAAATGTTCAGGAAAACCAGCTGAGGCTCCGTCGCCCCCAGCTAAACCCGTTTATTCTTGAAGAAGCGTCTGTATCAGGCAGCGACACGTCAGGCAATCAAGACGACATTTTCGACAGCAACGGCAATGATCTAGACCGCTACGAGTCCAGCTTCATTGCTTCTGAGGAGGGGGATCGAACGCAACAGGCTTTCGGACTGCAAGACATCACATCCTCACCGCCAATGCTTGGAAGTCAAATGGGAGCCATTTATCGCCAGAGCCTGCTGACTCAGCATAGCCATCGGTTCGGCGGTAAAAAGACGGCCAATGCCATAGGCGACCATCGATTACGACATCTGAATCCGGAACGGGTGGCGCAGTGGATGACGGTGGATGAGAATCTTCTGAACGACGAGAGCATCAGCATCATTACTAGTCCAGCTCAGAGCGAAGACGATATTGTTCAATGATGTTCAATAAATATGCATTCCTATGGATACACACACGTTATGCTGCCCAGTTCGTCATCTGGGAAGATGCAAGAGCAATGTGCTAGCTAAGCAGGAACGGCTTCTTGTGCGTGCTTTGCACCAGCACGGACAGGTGAAGGTGTCACCGCAACCACAGGAAGGACTGTGTTTGGCACACTCGGTAGCTCCTCCATCGCGGCTGTCTAAAAGGAACGGTCATCAGTCATTAGCGCCTCCCTCCCCCGAAGATGACACACTGGTACATGCTGCGGCGATTGCAGTTGCAACAGCTCCTCCAGCAAAGCGTCATCACTCAGTGCAGAAGCACTTGAAAGAGCTTGCTCGATCTCCTAGTGGCATGGTGAGGACGGATGTGCTGCGTAGAGTGCGTGCGCCTGTGCTCGCATACCTCCTGGTAAGCGACAGCATCGGCCGTATCGTCCATCAGCTTGTGCACATCATCCAAGCTGATCTCCTGCTGTATTGTGCGAAGTGTTTCGTTTCCTGCCTTCAAGCGTTGCACCACGTCTCGTTCCACGAGCGAAAACTCCACAGTATGTGTCTACCCACGCACGTTCTACCACACGCACCGCAGCAGCAGGCCACAGACCAGCTGCTCAATCGAAAACAGTTGTTCTTCTGTCTTGGTCATCAGGTCTTCTTGGTACTTGCGCTTTCGCAACGCCAACACAGCACGCTTCCTATCGCCTCGTCGCAAACACTCTTTCGCACCATCTCTCTCGCGATCCAGCACGACTTGCAGCTGCCGTCGTCAGCCGTCGGCTGTCAGCCACCACCCGCCACCCGCCAAGCAACACACTTGTTTTCGGTATTCTTTCAACCTGTCGCGCTGCAACTTCAAATCCAAAATGGCACGATCCTGCGCAGTGATTTTGAGGCTCTGCTGATTTCCCATTCAAAGTCATGCCACCGCCGTCACAGTGTTGGTCGTCGCAAAACACCAGAACATGAACAATTCCGCCAGCGAGCTGACTCGCCTGTTCGCGCAGCCGACAAACGTGATCCACAGCTGCAAACAAGTGGCCGAGCAGCTGTCGCGGTTCGCCTCGTTCGGCTACACCGACGAGGATCTGCACAGGCTGTACCAGCTGTTGTCGCCGATGTGTGTCGCGGTATTTGGTGGTCCAGACAATCGGTACATCGCACGTTCGTGCTTCACGCTTACCAGGAAACAGCGGTTGGCTGCAGCAGCGACTGAGCGAGCCTGAGGCGGAGGCTGTGCGTGCTCTGCTTCACCCCTCAGACGCGTTGTTTCGTGGCTTGCTTCGCGGCAGCGGTCGGAAGGACATGCTGTACCAGATTAATGCCGATAAACTGCCGGTATGTCTCGTTGCACGCACGCGTCTTACACTGGAACACGACAGCCGCGAATAAAACAACTGCTGGACTCGGGAAACGTGCTGCAAATCCCTCCAATGTTCCGCGAGCGTCTCACTTTTGCATCCAAAAACTTCAGCTCGCCTACGCCCTACAAAGCATACGAAAACGCATCTACACTTCAGCTGGGTCTGTCGCAAACGGCTGTCGTACGCTGACTGTGCCGGTTAGATATGCTGGAGTACTTTCTTTACTGTTTTGCACGCATGATATCCTGCACGTCAGCCCTTGACACTGCCTCCTTCACCACCAACACCACTACCAGCACCGCCAGTGGCTTAGCAAAAATCGGAAAACAGATGTCCCCGCTACCCATACTGTCTCGACGAGTGCACGCCAAAGAAGAGAAAAAGGCCGCTAGCAAGTCCGCCGTCGAAGCAGTGTACATGAGCATTGCCGAGGAGTACATTCGCTATTTCCTGCCCTTAAGTCCCCTGGACAGTCACAGCATACTCTCTGACCGATTGTTCGAGAACAAGCTATCGATGGTTCAGCGGGACGAAGCAGCGCGCATGTTTTTCAACATTGTTGTCGAGTTCTGGCTGGGCGCGTCCCACTCCTCGGTAACATGCTTGCGGCACCTAATGACCGACTAATGTCATCCAGGACTCCAAACCGGTGACGCGACAAGTGCTGAACGGCACGCGAATACTGGTAAAGCAGCTGCTGAAAACCGATCTCCGCGTGCTGGCAGTGTCTGATCGCACGTCTCTTCAGCGTGCTTACGTGAACACAAAACGGTAAGCATTCTTCACACGCTTTCGCGCCATCGTTCGGTTACACGATATTTATGCAATGCATATGTGATCACCGAGACTAGTGGTGTTTACAAAACGGTGCAAGAACGTCTGTTTCCAATGCTCTTCCACAACATGAATGCCAACCCAAGCTTCGAGTCCTTGGGAGAGATGGTGCGACTATGGACAGACTGGATCACGCCTTGGAGTCGAGTGGCCGACTCGCGACGAGAAAATGCACTGGAAATCGGGACGTGGTAGGTTTCGGGGGAGGGAGGGGGGTGAGACGTGGTGCAGACTAAGGACCGTTGAAGGCGACCGTTTTTCGCCGATAATCTTCCCTACTACTCGATGCTCCTGTGCAGTTTTCTACGTGTTGCTGCTACCTTCAAATACGATCAGGATGTGAAAGCGTCATACGAACAGGAATGTCGGCTGCTCGATCGTGTGCTTCAGGCATATCACATTCCCGACATGATCAACTATTTGACAGAAGGTAATCGTCCCACACGCTTCGGTGACTCTGTGCTAAGCGTCGTAGCGGAGACAGTGCTGCTGTCGCACGGGCCACACGGAGCGGCATTTGACGCTGGATCCACGCCGGGTGATATACTCTACCAGAAAGCCGTTATCGTGCTGGGTGATATTCGATACGAGCAAGCATTCGTGAACACCGACAGGAAACTGGTAGTGCATGCGTGGCGGCGAGGAGAGGAGGAAACAGCAGCTTGAACTCACATCCTCCCAGCCAATTAGTGTGCTTCTGAGACTACGTGCTGAGCTGAAGAGAATAGTGGCAGAACTTGACTATGTTGATCCGCTATGGAAGAATACGCCCGACGAGCGCGATCAGATTCTGTCGGATCAGCAGAAGCTGAAAAGCCCGGGACGCGTGATATGGGAAGGCATATCTCACGTGGTGAAGGTCACGGCCAGCGGTGGCGGTGGGGGTGTGGGCAGCGAGGAGCAGAAGAAGTCGCGACCCTTGCTTGTCCAGATGGCGCGTATGGAGAAAACGGAGAAACTGCTGACCCAAGTGTTCCAGGCATGTACCGCTGTTCGCGCGAAACGGCACTCATTTTCCGGGTCCCAATAGATAGCCGAGTATGAAATTAGCGACCACGATGTGAGAGAAGCGTCAAAAACGCTGTTTGCAGAAACGATGGGCGGAGACCGGCACCATCTGTCACAGCTGGGACGAAACCAAGTGCTGCGCGGCTTGCGCAAGTGTGATCCACACGGCGTGCGAGCGGTTGGAGAGAAAGCGATACTTACGGTGATGAGCTATGAGAGCGCATGGCTGGTCGGGTGGGCGTTGTTCGCTGACTCGGTGCTTCAGGAGAATGTAAGCGACCCAGTGTTTCTCCATGAAATGTGGTGTGTAACGTGTCGTCGTCGAACTCTAGCTGGAATGGGTGGAACAGCAGTGTGCATCATCGGACCGGGTGCAGCGAATGCTGCGCAATCGTCAGCAATGGACGTTTCGGTGGCTGGCGCGGTACTCCAATGTCACCACCGTTTCCTTCTGGATAGGCGCGCTTCTGTGGTGGCCCAGTGCTGCCACCGTGCTGCTGTTGCTATGGGCGCTGGTATGGCTAGCCTACTGGACACTTTTGTATCTTGATCTTTTACCGAACTGAGGGGAAGCGGAAGACGGCCGGCGTATATCTGTTTGGGGATCTGTACAGTGCTATCTATAGCCACAATAAAGACGCGAGTGCATGGCAGTGCAAGCATGTGTGTATAAGCATGTACGACTAGCACATGCACGTTGAAGCTGAAGCCGAAGCCGAAGCCGAAGCCGAAGCCGAAGCCAAGCGGTGTTTATTGACCGAGTTGTTCGCGCGAAGACGGACGGTGTGCAAGCTCGTACACGGTCACTGACTTCTCGCCATTCATTCATTGGAGTGAGTCACCGAGGTCGCTTTGCGGCTCAGACGGCTGCGTGATAAAGTGCTCGTCAGCCAAAGCATCCCACTGGGCAGACATGATGTCGTTTAAAGCGTTCTTAATGTGAGCTATGCGGTGGTCGAAGCGATAGGCTGGGTCGGAGGCAGGAGCGTCGATGGTGGGATAGGGGAAGGCGACCCACGGAGGCACTCGTCTATCAGAAGCACGGGTGCTTCGATGCGAATGCTCAGCCACCCTAAGCGAAAAAATTCGGGGAAGAGAAGGGAGGGTGTCGTTGGTGTCGCGTGCTGACGGCTTGTACACCTCGCGTCCCCAATGCAGGTAAAGGCCGCGTGGTGGAAAGGAAATGGACGGCGCGTCCTCCACAGTGACCCGAAAATGAGAGAGTTGCTGAGGGTGGTGGTGGTGGCGGCGTACGAGACATTGGACGGCGGCGCGGTTGAAGATGCGCGGCGCGTTGAATGATAGTACGGTGATCGTTGCGCGAGGGAATGCGATGGTCAGATCTATGGCAGCAATCTGAGCATACGCTGTTGGAGGCAGGGTCAGCAAGCATAGGTGGGCATCCAGAGATGACGGCCATACCTCCGCCTAACGAATCACCAGTCAAGACAAAAGTGTAACCAGGAGCGTCAAGAATAGCATTGCGTATGGCATGCATCATGTTCGTTGAAAACGAGCGATAGCCAGTGCGATAGATTTGCTGGTTGATCCTTGCGTGGGGGCAATCGTGCTGCGTCAAAGCAGTGTATGCCACGCTGGGCAAAGACAAGGCGGCTGCGGGGAAAGCGGTGTGGTAGATGGCGCTGCTGCCAGAGAAGGAAAGAAACAGTTTCCGCTGTGGTTTGTGGTGTAGCACGAATCCGTGGACGTACGCAGAATGCATGTAATGAAGCAGTTCATACGGACCTTTTGCATAGTCTGCTCTTTGCCGAGAATGACAGGCCAGTCGTACAGCTCTGCAGAGGGTGAGCACGACAATGCGCGAGACAACATACAATGCGGCGTTTGACAGCCATGCGAGGAAGCCGGAGGAAGCAGTTGCGGAGGAGCCAGGCGAACGAAGATGGGTTGTTCTGTGTCCTCCACTCAAGAGAGCAGCAGCAGCAGCGGTTGTTTTTGACAGCGTGTTTTTGTGATGTCTGGTGTTTGTTACTTTACGGAGGAGCGTGTTGCCTGCCAGAAGTGAGTGCGGAAGGAAAACGGAGGGGATGATGGACATTGACTCGTTTTTGTGGTGTCGCATATGCTGGTGTTTGGTGTGTGGATGTGTGGCATCTCGCTGTATGGCATGCTTGCGCCTACTTCCATACAAGCGGGCGACAGCAGCAGCAGCAGCAGCGTGGTGAAGAAAAGGAGGAGGAAGGGAGAGGTGTGAAGGTAGGGCATCATGGGCTGGCGTGGGGAGTATGGCGAGAGGAATGCATGCCAGCCATTTGGTCTCTTGTTTGACGTGCGATTGTGTGTGAGCGCGTGGCAGTGCGAGTACGCCACCTGCACGTGCGCAACAACACTTCGGCAGCAGACACGAGGACAGTGGATTGACGCGCCCGCACAGGCCGCACTCGGTTGATAAACACAGCGAGCGTGGCTGTTCCTGTTCCCGCTATCCACCACAGACATGTCCTCTCCGTGTGTGCCCCACAGACATGTCCTCTCCGTGTGTGCCGCAAACAGTACAGACAATGCAAACAATGCATATCCGCATGTATGGAATGAGCATGGACCATGGATTGTGCAGGGTTGCGCTATGCTCAGGTGTAAGGTGGATATTTTACTGTGTGAAAAAGAAATCTGGAACCTTCTCCTTCCGATGTGCGTGTGATCTTATTGCAGCAGGCTAGCCAGTCTCCGAGAAACATCTTCCATTTCGTGTGCAAAATCGTCGTTCAGCCGCAGTCTTCGATTGCGCATTGCCACCTCTTTCCAGCCCGGAAGCGCTTTCCTGTAGCTGCGAGCAAGCGATTTTGACGCCAACACGTGATTGTGTGACTCTGCCAGCCGTGGTACCAGGAACTCTCTGATGAAATCCTTTGTGGTGATGTATCTAGCGACAGGTTTGTCTGGGTGATGGTGTCTGAAATAGGCTATGGCGTCTGGAGACTCGGTAAAGAGAAGAAGTGAATGCTCGTGTGTGTTGTCCAAATGCTCCATCAACATCACAGCCTCTGGTAGCAGAAAATACTTCACTGTGCGCACGAGATCCAGCACACGCAGGAAGTTGTGGTTACTCAGCTGCGGCATGCTCAGCAGATCGAGGAGCAAACGGAAGTTCTTGCGGATGCTCGTATCGCTCCTCATAACCATTTTGGTGCTCTTGCTGCTTTCGTACGCCTCATACGATGGGAACTGATTCAGCGACGACCTCTCCCACAACGTCTCTCCATGCTTCGTCAACAGGGACAGCAGTCTCTCCATGTCGGTGTTGAACAGGCTGGGATCACGATTGGTCTTTTGGGGGCGGAGAAGTGCGACACTCAACCGGATCAGATTGCTGGGCAACGGATGAGGGAGAACACCTTGATCGAGTAGCTTTATGGTCTCGTAGATATCGGTGCCCTTCACGTAGCTGTCGGAAATGAAGCGGCTGTAGAAATGACTGGACTGGAGGAATACCGATACAGCGGGGGTGTGGCCAGCTGGATGATGATTGTTGGTGGCATAGGCGGTATACCGCTCCGAGATGTAGGACAGGATACGCTGCCACACACCCGGTGCCAGTTTCAACCATTGGACCACAGACTTGGAGAAATCCAGTGTGCTCGTAAACACATCGTTTGTAAATTCGCCAGTGAAATCGGGACTGATGGGCAGAAGGGCAAGCCGCACAATGTTGATGATAGCGATGTGGTTGGCTCCCGCGAACCGCATCGCGCTCAAGTCCACATGGATCGGCAGTTGCCATGTTTTCACACCATCCACGTCGACAGGCTCGCCATTCAAGGTGGTGGCACCCGTCAGCTCGCTCAGCTCGCTCAGCAGGACCGCTCTGACGTCTCTGTCAATGTCGGAAATAGACGCTTTTCTTCTTTTCAAGATCTCAACCACTTGGCTGGTCCTGGATGCAGACAGCACCCTGCTCGACTGGGGCGGGCTGATAACGACAGGAAGCTGGCTGGCAGTGTGTATGTGCGCGTGCTGCAGCATTGTAGGCGGCGTTACAAAGCTGGGCTTCGCGAGGGGAGGTTCTATGCGCGCTGGTCTTTCTCCCTGCCGCACGGGAAAGTGGATGGGCGACAGCAAGGTCATTGCCGAGCGTGAGGCCGGTCTGTATAACATGGCAGTCGCCAGCACAGCCGACTGCAACAGAACAAGTGTCGTAATAAGATGCATGAGGAAACGAGGAAACGACAACCGCCGCGGATAGGAGAAGGAGGAGAACGACGCGAGGTCGCCTTTATTGCCAACAGGCAACGCCACAGTCTGCACGTGCTCGTCGCGTGGATGCAAACACGCCTCTGCAGTCGCCGACGATTGGCACACCATTCTGCCTTTGCTCACTGCTACGAGCGCAGAGCATACGTCAATGAGATGACCAGCAGCACGGATGGCCACTAACGATGTCAATTCCTCGCATGTGTCGTAGTCGCATTTCCACACGATCTGCATCCAATCTGCAGTGCATTGAAGTAACACATCCCACTCAGTCAGTTAGCAGCATGGGAAGTGCGGTTGTGCAAGAGATTGGTGGTGTGCTTGCTCCATCACACACATTGTGTGTGTGTGTGGATGACAGTTAAGAACGCACAACACAGGCGACTCCAATGAAGGTGAACACGCTTGCCATTCTTCGCACACCTCCTCACACAGCTTTACACAGTGACGACAAACGTGTCCAGCAACTTTCTTTGCACTACTGCTTCACAGCTGGCTGTCTTGGGAAGACAACACAGTTATAGGGGTAGGGTTGCAAATATCGAGAAACAGTATCCTATACATGATCAGCTGAAACGCTGGATGGCCGACACTCACATCACCAATGATATCGATCACTTTCGCTTCGTCCTCTTCCTTAACGGTAAACCATATCCCAAATGCGTCCTCGATTGAATCGCCCAACCATAGTGATGTAGGCACATGTCGGAAAAGTTTGATGTGAATCGCGTGTTCATTTTTATACACGTTAAACACACCGACTGCACTCTTTAGCCATTATTTGACTGCATCACCATCATCCAGTGTCAGTCGGTGCCAGAGCGTACATGCGCATGTAGGCAAAGACCTACCATGCCTTGTGTCCATTCGTTTGCATTCAAACCCAGTTGTGTCCAGCAGACTTTTAATGCTATCCATTAGAGCGATAATGTTATCTATTGTGCCCTGTTGCTACAAGCACAGTCAGGTCAGTGGGAGCATGGGCCACGACACGCGTGCTTACACTCTGGCTTAGCAGCCTCTTTCCCAGGAAACATTTTTGCCCACAAGGATGCAGAGAGGCTGGGACGACGGGTTGCTTGTACCGCACGGATGGTTTTTTCAAGACCCAGCAGTGCTTGGTGCAGCGAGTCGCTTTTGGCAGAGCGTTTGATTTCTGTCACCACTACCTTGCGTGAGACGGGCGGGCGATTCGGAAGCAGTACTGAGCTTGCTGCCGCCGTCAACCAGCCGCACCGCACGGGTGTTGTCGCTGTTTTTGACTGCGAGCAAAGCGTGGATTGCTGTCGAGCGGATGAGAAAACCAGCTGAGGGAGTGTCTCAGCAGCTGAGACGGAGTGTAGTCGGCAAACGAGCAGGCGCTGGGCTGCGGACTCAGCCAGAGCACAAGGGCAAAAACAAGAGCGGGAGCGGTGTTGTGCAACAGTATTGTGGCGGTGGCGGTGGCGGCAAGTGTTCACTTCGCAGAAGTGAGAAAGAAGAAGAAGGAGAAAGGGAGAGCACACTTCATCCAAATGCGGTGTTCGTTTCCGTTTTAGGCACTCTGCTGCTCACGTGACCAAGCCAGACAGCGCTGCCAACGCTGCTCTGGCGGGAGAAGGGAGAACCTAGGCGCGGCCCTGCCTTGCCTGTGCGCAGCCGTTCACGCGCGTGTCCAACGAGCGTGGCTGAATGGTCGGCTGTGTTCCAGGGTCGGCTGGTGCGAGGGATGCCTGTTTGTGTGGAGGCGTGGCTTGTTGCTGCCGCTGTCTGCTTCTGTTTCTACCGCTGTGTTGCTGTCCTTTTGCATCAAACATTCGACCACCGCTACTCTTGTGTGTGGCTACTCTTGTGTGGCTACTCTTTTGTGGCTACTCTTTTGTGTGGCGGTTGGCTGCCTCGCTGTTGCCACTCGCCGCCTGCCAATGCGGTTTCCATGTGGCTTTGGTCCAACGCCCATCCACCGCTACCGCATCGTCTTCTTTGGCTCTGACGAATTCGCCATTCCCTCTCTGCGTATCCTTCTTGATCGCAAAAGTGTGTCCGCCACCGTTCCATCCCTCTCCGCTCATCCCCGCCTCGCCCTCCCCTTCCCCAGGAAAAGGTGGCGACAAGCTGGTCGAGGACCTCAAGGTCATCACCCCTCCAGACAAGCCTTACGGCAGGGGACGTCGGCAGCAGCGTGTTGGTCAGTGGCGCATGCGCCTTCCCCTCGCCTCACCCCTCGCCTTCCTTATCCAGTGCCGTTGAAAGTGTTCGCACTTGAGCAAGAAATGCCTGTATTCGAAGCTCCTTTAAAATCGCTCGACAACTGGACTGTACTCGTCGTCGTCGTCTCGCTCTGCTCTTAACCATCGCCGTCCTAGCCCTCCACCACTCCCTACGACCTAGCTGTGGTGGCTTCGTTCGGCTACTTTCTCCCAAAACGTGTGCTGTCCCAGTTCTCTGCTGGTGCTATCAACGTGCATCCTTCCTTGCTACCAAAGTTGGTCTCGTTCCCACCACCACCACCACCACCACCACTCACCCCCTTCCAAGGTACCGTGGACCTGCGCCTATCCCGTGGTCCATCATCAATGGCGAGCAAACCATGGGTGTGACCATCCAAGAACTGGACCCGGCACGCTTCGATGCGGGTGCCATCCTCTCACAACGCGTACTGGTCTGTTCTCCCTCCTCTCATGTGCCCATTGCATGCCTCACCATTCACTCACTTACACATACACCTGCACACACACACCGCACACACACTCGCACACACAGCCTTCGCAATATACAACTGGAAAACCCGTGCTAGCATCGTTGCTCGCTCGTATGGCCGACGAAGGCGCGTATCTACTGCTGGAAACTATTGCCAACCTGCAGGCCTATCAACAGTCGGCGAGGCTCCAGGACGAGTCACAGGTCTCTCACGCACCTAAACTCTCCATCTCCGATGTGTCCATCACACACTTTGACGCCTGGAGCGCCGATCGCATTGACTGCACACACCGTGGCATCGGAAGCAAGGTAAAGCCGCACCACACCCCCTCACCCCTCCCCCTCCCCCGCTAAAAACACAGCTGCCATTGCGCACGTGGTTCCGTGGGCAGTCTATGCACCTGCTCGACATGGAGACAATAGAGATGGATTCCCAGATGCCGCCTGGCACAATGGTCTGCACGCGAGACGCCGCCTACGTCCAGTGTGCCAACCAGCAGTGGATCAGTCTGCTGCGTGTCCAAATGGCCTGCAAGCGCGAGGTGAACATCAAAGACTGGATCAACGGCTATCATGTGCGCAGTGGAGAATGCCTTGGCATGGCAGCGTGAACAGAGCATGGCCCACGTCTTAGCACGGCAACATGAACAGTGCATGGCCCATGTCTTAGCACGGCCCACATCTTAGCGCCTTCATAGACATACTTGTAAAGTGGTACACACATGACGCGGGTGCTCGCACAGCTGATTTGCGCGCATACAGCTATGGCTGGCTTCGACCACACGAGTGATTGGTGTCAACGTCTCTGCTACTCTCCGCAACACCGTGTGCATACCATTTCCACATACCCGCTGCCTCTCCGCGTCCATGCGCCTCCTCCCCCTGTATCTTTGCTTGCTTCTTGTCTGGGCCGGGCGTGTGGCGACACAAGCCCCGCCTCCTACCCCCATCTTTCCTCCCGTCAATCCCCCCAATACAACGATAAACGCCACCACGCCTAACACCACACCCAACACCACCAACGTCACCAACACCACCGCACCCAACACCAGCCCTACTATAGAAAACATTGTACTCATTGTCCTGCCCAACTCCACCATCGTCTTCGGCACAAACGGCTCGATTGTATCCAACCTCGTTCTCTCAAACGGCACGCAGATCCTCAACGGCCGGCCTGTAACTACCAATAATGTCACACGTCCCCTTCTACTCTCCAACACTTCCGACAACTACTACGTCTTCGCCAGCGGTGTAGGCTCTTCGTTGTTGGGCGGAGGACAGCGACAAACAAACGGACCCTCTCTCGTCCCTCTAGACTCCTCCTCACAGCTGGCTTCCTCTCCCTCGCGACTGTCGGGAGGTGGGATAGCGGGGGTTGTGATCGGGTCGGTGGTGGTTGCTGCTGCCCTTGTGCTTGCTGCGCTGCTGTTTCTACGCCAACGTCGTCGGCGCGCCAGCAGCCGCCACCGCGGCACTGCAGCGGCATCTCGCACACAGCCTCAGTACCCGCGAGGGGCTAACGGCGGGTCTGCGGTGGCGGGTGCCGAGTCTTCCTCCACGTTTGGCTACTCGCCACCCTCGCAAATACGATCTCCTTCCGCAGCGCCTGTCATATTCTCCGGCGGTAGTCCTGTGAAGACGTCCTCCACACCGATGCACAGCAGTGACGAAAGCACTGCGAACAAGCGAGCCTCTGGGCTGACCAGTCTCGCCACAGGCGGTACTGATAGTCGGCACGTGTCCATGATCAGCTCGTCGACTGCCAATGGGCCTGGTGCTACCAGCCGACATCCGAGCTGGACAGGCGGGCTGCTTGCCGGAGGTGCTGCGGCTATTGCTGCTGCTGGTGCCGCACTTGGTGCCCACGCTGCTTCCAAGCCCACCGTCTCCAAACCCGATCAACAGAATGTGCAGGTGGTTGATGTGGGCGAGGAGCCGACACCTATGACGCTCACAGACGAAGGTGTGGTCACACTGAAGTCCTGGCAGCAGCCCAACGCGGTGCAAGAAGCCGACGCCGAAGACGAAGACGCACTATTTGGCAATGTGCGAAGACCCAGCATCAAGCTGAACGACGACGAGGAGGACGCGTTTTTGGGCGCCACAAGTGAGCATGGGGCGGGTGCGAGCACAAGCATGGATCAGCTGATAGGACTGGTGCGTGCGCCGCAATCACGGCCGAGCAGCCAGCTGTTTGGACAGCCGCCGACCGTGGTGGAAATGAGCGAGAAGGAAATAGCAGCGCATGAGCAAGCAGGACAATCGGCCAAAGTGATCACAAGCAATGGCGGTGGTAGTGGTAGCGGTGGCACGCCTGAGTCACGATCAAATGTGGTGCTGTGATGCCTGCCTTCTGTCTCGCTGACGGCCCCACCTTGCGGCACCATGTGTCGTTAGTATACATTATAGCTTGTACAACAAGCATGTTAAGAATTATATCTGATGTTTATCTTATACGCGGTGGGCTGTGCGCTTTCCGTTGCCTTACCGGGGAATGCATCCTTTCTCAGAACACGCACCTCCACCACCCGGCCACCCGGCCGCCCAACCACCTAACCACGCATATTCCACCGCTTTTATATTGGCAATTCCGTGTAAACAGGCAGCAAACACGACGTATTTACCCTGTTGAGCCGGATTGCCTTCCACCGCTAACATGTATGACGACGCACGCGTCATATCGCAGTCACACACGGTTCACATGTTGTCACAACACCAAATACCCGACAACAAAGAGCAGCAGGGCGCCGAAAAGGCCCCCGGAGCCGACAGCGCATCCCAGGGCGCAGACACTGTTGCGCGCAAAGCATTTACGCACTGGCGGGGCATAGCCCATGAGAAGAGCAGTAATGTGGTGGCGCCTGCTTATGCCGCGCGCTATCGAGACCAAGACATCCCAAAGGCAAGCGCCATTCCCCCGCACAGCGGCTCATGCAGCACGCGCACAACAGTACAAGCTGCCGGAGAAGTCGTCGGATTCAAACGCCGTGTACAGGCTGATCCACGACGAGCTGGAGCTGGATGGTCGTCCGTTGATGGTACGCGCTGTACATACCCGCCTTGCTAATGCGTGACAGAACTGTGCGACATTTGGTAAGCGGTGCATACAGGGACAACATCGTACGATACCACCCTTCCCCTTCTTCCTTCCTAGTCACCACGTGGATGGAGCCCGAGTGTGAGCGTTTGATGATGGACAATTTGAGCAAGAACTTTGTGGACCAGGACGAGTACCCTGCGACCCAAGTGATCCATTCGCGCTGCGTGTCAATGCTGGCGGATCTTTGGCATGCGCCTACTTCAGACAACGGCACGTGTGCTGTCGGTACTGCTGTGTCGGGAAGCAGTGAGGGCGTGCTGCTCGGGGGATTGGCCATGAAGTGGAACTGGAAAGAGCGTCGGCAGGCTGCGAAGAAGGACTTCAGCAAGCCTAATGTGGTGTTCGGGGCAAATGCCCAGGTAGGCAGAGATGCACACGTGTGTGTATGCTCATACCTATGCTCGCCACCTAGGTAGCACTTGAGAAGTTTGCTCGTTACTTTGATGTGGAAGCAAGACTGGTTCCGGTCACGCCAGAATCCAGTTTTTGCATGGATCCAGCACGCGCCATGGAATACGTGGACGAGAACACGATTGGTGTGTTTGTAAGTGGTAGCGAACTAAAGCAGACATGACACATGTGGAACTAGGTAATTCTGGGCTCCACCTACACCGGACACTACGAGTCTGTGCTGGAGATGTCAGAGCTGCTTGACGAGTACGAGGAGAAGACTGGGAACTTCGTGCCGATCCACGTTGACGGCGCTTCTGGTGCTTTTGTGGCGCCATTTGCGTCACCCTCGCTCAAATGGTCGTTCGATGTGCCACGCGTTGTCAGCATCAACGCTAGTGGACACAAGTTCGGGCTCTGCTATCCGGTAGGTGCTTCTATTGGAGTCAGTACAACTGTTTTCTCACACGCCATTGCCATGTTGCTAGGGCGTAGGCTGGGTCATCTGGCGTGAAGCGAAGTACCTCCCTGCTCATTTGATCTTCGAGCTGCATTACTTGGGCGGTGCTGAGCACACATACACGCTCAACTTCTCGCGTCCCGCGTGCTACGTGATTGCCCAGTACTACAACTTCCTGCGACTTGGCTTCGAGGGGTATCAGCGCGTCATGGCAACGTGCACCGACAACGCACGGCGCATCGCTCGTGCGCTCGAATCCAGTGGACACTTCGCGGTGCTGTCGGATCTGCATCGTCGAAGTGGAAAACGGTTTTTCGACGCGAAAGATGACGGACAACAGTTAGAAGACGTGCCCGACGAGGATTGCAATTACGCTCTGCCCCTCGTTGCGTTCAAGTTCAAGACGCAGCTGACCCAGGAGCAACCGCAATGCAGAGAATACGCGCTGTCTTCTTTGCTGCGCACATGCGGATGGATTCTGCCTGCCTACGAACTGGCCCCGGAGTGCGAGAAAACACGCGTGCTACGTGTGGTTGTGCGGGAAGCCATGAGTGCGGATATGGCAGAGCGTCTCATTCGGGATATTCTGTGGGCCACCAGTGTGCTGCTGTCATGCCCCAGCAAAGACTCTAGCACGATGCTTGAGAAAGCGATAGAGATGGCCAGCCAGCGACACAAAGATCCCGAAGATGTGAAGGTGCACAAGCCGAAGGAGACCAAGACCTATGCGCGTCCATGTTGATCGTGGGCAAGAACAATACAACAGCGTGTTTGCACACCTGCCCTCTGTGTTCCGCTGTATTGCACTTTGTTGCACTTTGCTACACTTTGTTGCGTTATGGAACACAAACATCTAGTGTATTCGCCAAATAAGCAGCATTGCAGTGACAAGCAGTGGCACGTAAATTGGCTTGCATCTATCCGCGCACTGGCCAGCATGTTTGGCGGCTTGGTGAAAAGACACGCAGATTCGCAGACGTGCGACGTCTTTGTCTGAGAAAGATGCGTTCGCATCGACTCGGTCAATGGCTGCTGCTCGCACTCGCTGCAAACGAACACGTCAACGCAGCCTTACCGCCATCTCCTTCCGTTGAAACCACGCTCGTGGCTAACTGGAAGACGCCAAACCCGTTTCTCGAGACTGCGTACGTGATGTGCGCTGACGCGTTGCTCACGCCCCTTTCCCCCAACCACCAGAGAGCTGCTGAGCCATGAAGAAGATGCCTTGCTGTATCGCTTCTTTAAACAAGCCGCGTCTTTGGACATGCCGTCCACGCAGCAAGGCTGGCATGAGCTTGCTATGAAGATCGTGGTCAATGAGAAGCTGCTCAACTCCGACACGGCGCTGGCGCTTCTGCGTCTGTCGCTGTCGCTGCATACAGTGTCCCCTAAGATCGCTGGCGACTACCAGAACTATGCTGCTCAGGTAGTACCGCATCTAAGCACGGAACAGGTCAACTGTGCGCAACTCTTTCACGCACATCCAGCAGGGTTTGCGTGCTCGTTGCAAGGCCTGACTGTCACACAATCTGCTAGGTAACCAGTGCACTGTCAGGTACAGACTTACTGGCCCTAGTATATCGTTTAAACCAACCGACCATGTGTACGGTGTGCGCGAAGCCGCATTGCCCTCCGTCATCTTCTATGGGGATGTTGAGGGTCCTGGGTTTTTCGATGCATTCTCAGAGCTAGTGAAACGCGCGGATGCTTCCGAAATACAGTTCGCACTCCGTTACAAACCGCCAAGCAGCCTTGAAAGCACTCCGCTCATGCCGCTTGCTGGATATGGCGTGGAGATGGTGTTGAAGAACACCGAGTACTTGACACTGGACGATCGACTACAGAGTACCCGAGAGCCCGATTTATATGCTAATAGCTAGAGGATGCTGACGGTGCTCAAGACGGCATCCGGCATGCACATGAGGCGTCATCGGAGACGTATTTGCAACAGTTGCTCGACACAACCACGGAAGATATCCAGCCAGTTCCAAAACGGCTTCTAAAAGGTAACAGTGCTTGTGAACAACCTGTTTGACGCGTGTGTCAGATCTTGGTGTCAAAGCGGCGGCACTGATCGTACAGTCCCACCAACCATTCGTGACGCTTCGCGAGCTGTGTCAGGATTTCCCGAAATATGCATCTCCTTTATCGGAGAAACCGCTGAATGACACGTTGGTTCAGGAAATTGCGACAGCGCAGCAGCATGACCATTTGTCGATGTCGGATATTTTGGTGATGAATGGACTGGCGATGAATTTGCAAGACACCAACATATTCCGGTAGGCCAGTGCAGCCATCCGCGCTGATATCAGCTTTATGCGAGCCATGCACGAGGAGCTACAGACCATGGGCAGGATGAAAGACGTCGGCTTCGCGCCGTCTGTCACGCGTGACGTTCTCTTCCACATGCAGAGCGAGAGGGCAAAGGTGACGGGTGACCGAGCATTCGCCGATATATACGACGTGCGCGACTTCTCGCTCGAGAAAAACATGGTTGTCTGGTTCAATGATGTGGAAACGGACGAAAAGTATGCTGGATGGGAGCGTGATTTGCGTATGGTACTGCGCGGCATCTTTCCCGCACTGCATCCACTTACGCTGTAGCTACTCCAACCTCTGTATCATTCCCAAATGTATCAAATACGACGCAATTTGATCTCGCTGCTATTCACGATCGACATCACTGACATGGACGCCCTGAAAGTGATCCACGACGATGTGCGGCTCTTCATCGACCGAGGACTTCCCATTCGGTTTGGTATTGTGCCAGTCAACCTCAAAGGAGGCAACCGATACATATCCATCTTCTACCACCTCGTGTTGACGAGAGATAGCAGGGTTGCCTTGGACTTTCTATGCAAGGTGGCTCTTTGGTGTGCACCCGCCTCTCACACCCTTCAACCGCAGCTCTCACAAATTGCACCGCTTTCACCAGACGACATGCTGGAGAAAACGCGCGAGATATACATGAGCATTGTGGATGACGACGCAGACGGAGAAAACTGGGATGTGCTGGTGTCCGAAGATTCTCCGTACGAGACGTTCATCGAGGATACTGCAAGTTTGGTCAAGCGGTTCCACATTCACGGCAACAGCGTGTTTGCCAATGGAAAACTGCTTCGCTTAGAGGTACGCTGTTACTCCCGTCTCACCGCTAACACAGGCAGAATTATCAACACGAGTTCGTAAACTTCTACTCGCATAGTGTTGAGCACCTCCGAGAACAGGTCTGTGGCGTGTTGTCGCGCCTCCTCACTATTTGCAGATCTATCATGGGCATTTGGACGAGTCTGCTGATATTTACGACTATTTCTTGGCACTACCGCATGTGCATAGGCATGCGCATCCGCTCATCGTGGAAACCGAACAGCAGCCGATCCGGATGGTCGGCCTAGACTATCTGACCGCAGCAACAGCCGTTCCATACATCGAGCCTGGTAGTGTTTGACAACGATGGCCGTTCTCATTGCATCCCATCTAGAGGCAGGACTGAGTAGTGATAAGCCAAGCCTCAGCATTTGGATGGTCGGTGATTTGACCACTGATCATGCAGCAGCTCTTTTGCTGTCTTTGATGACCTTTCAAGTAACCAGACACTACTTCTCTGGCTCACTCGGTGTTTAGGAGGACTACAATATACGAATTGCGATGTACCACAATCCCGTAGACGTGTCGCTCCGGCTGAATGAGCAGCGAATGTACGAGTCCTTAAAAGTTGTTTACAAGAAGCTTGCGGCCAATCTGGACCGCGAGGGAGTACTGCAGCTGATTCAACCGATATCCGTGAACCCGTCCTTGACGCATCTGCAATCAGGAACAACATGGCTCGTGATCCAAGGCAGGGTAAGTGCATGCCTGTTCAACGAAGCTTACCGCAAGGCTATCGGACCGATAACTGCAGCGGACGACTTGGACGAAGAGGGCATGGAGCTGTTGCTGGACCACGAGTTCGAAAAGCGAGCGGATCCGATCCACAAAATCATCATTGCGCATATTGCCTCTGACAAAAAGTAGGAATCGCACTGCGTATCTTCTAATCGGCAGAGTGGCCGAAAAGGCAGAGGACCTATTGCGCGCCTGCCACATTATCAACACGTGTCTTGCGAGAAAGGTAGCAGCCGGACCGTTTGACGAGCCAGTCCTCCCAGCACGTTTCAAAACGCCTTTTCAGTCGTTCCCGGAACTAAGGTATGGCGGACGTGCCTTGAGACAGATTGGTTTCATACTTTCAGCCGCATCTCCAATGGTCCGCCATCCGACGCGCTACTCCACATTCAAGTGGCAGTCGATCCGTTGTCAGAGACCGCGCAGAAATGGTCCACCATACTAGAAGTACGGTGGTAGCGAAGAGAGGACGTCACCACTCATGCTCATTAGATGCTGTCGCGAACACCAGGCGTGAGCATTGACATATATCTCAATGCGAATCTCGCACTGACAGAACTTCCTTTGAAACAGTTTTACCGCTTTGTCGTAGAGGAGAAGCACGTGTATGAGCAAGGGTAAACGCGCTTGTGGCGAGCAAGGCTGACGTCTGATGCAAGCATCGAGCGAATACCACGAGCTGTGTTCGAGCAGCTGCCTTTGAAACCGGTGTATACAATGGAACTGGATGCCATCTCGTCGTGGCTAGTGTCTCCGAAAGCATCGTCGCATGATTTGGACAACATCCAGCTAACCAAACTGGCGTCTGCAGCTACCCTGGAAACAATGTTCAAACTCGACCATTTACTGCTTGAGGGGCACGCGATGGAGTCTTCCAAAAAAGCGATACCACGCGGACTACAGCTGATCTTGCGGACAACGGTGCAGCAAGAGATCTATGACACTATTGTCATGGCCAATTTGGGCTACTTCCAACTGAAGGCCAACCCAGGTGAATGGGAGCTTGCACTGCGAAGCGGTCGCTCGCAAGAGCTTTACGACCTAGAAACGGCAGGGCTCGAGGGATACTACTCCATGGCGTTAAGAGGAGCCACTTCCGTGTCCGTGCATAGTCTGGAAACTACCGTTCTTTTCCCGCTGGTACAGTGCTGTTTCACGTCACATGGTGCTCACTCACGCATGACAGGTCAAGAAGAAGCCGGGCAAGGAGGAGGAGTCACTACTGCTAGCGAGCACCGAACAATCGCTGTACCAGAAGCTTCAGCACATGTGGGTGTTTCCGTTGCGTGGAACCAGAACTGACCTGTTCGGCACACAGGATCTTTCGCGAACCGGGAGGGAAGAAAGCGCATGCGCAGATCAACATCTTCTCTGTCGCATCTGGCCATCTCTACGAACGTTTTCTGTCGATCATGATCGCAAGTGTTATGAAGCACACCAAGAGCACCGTGAAGTTCTGGTTTATTGAAAACTTTCTGTCGCCATCCTTCAAGGTCTGGCGATAGGCAATGGGGAGACTGTGTGAGCTTACCGTTGGGCAGGATTTCCTTCCACACCTCGCGGAAGAGTACACATTCGAATTTGAACTGGTACGCTACCAGTGGCCTCACTGGCTGCGCAAGCAGAAGGAGAAGCAGCGAAAAATATGGGGGTGAGTGGTGGTGTGAAAAGGTGTCTCACCACTTTGAGCTCACGAGAGGCGGGTGCGATAGCTACAAGATTCTGTTTCTAGACGTGCTGTTCCCGTTGAGCCTTGACCGTGTTATCTTCGTTGACGCTGACCAAGTCGTGCGCACTGATCTACAAGAACTGGTGGACATGGACCTGAAAGGCGCACCCTATGGATACACACCGTTCTGCGACGATCGACCAGAAATGGACGACTACCGTTTTTGGAAGCAGGGTTATTGGGAGGTAAGTGGGAAGTGGGGAGTGGGAGTGGGGAGCGCACCGTTCACTAAGTGCTCACACAAAATAGAGGCATCTGAATGGACAGCCGTACCATATCAGTGCGCTGTACGTGGTGGATTTGGTACGCTTGCGCGAACTGGCTGCCGGTGATATTCTTCGTGGCCACTACCACACTTTGAGTGCCGATCCAAACTCGTTGAGCAATCTTGATCAGGATTTGCCCAACAATCTACAGGAGATAGTGCCAATCTTCTCGCTCCCGCAAGAATGGCTTTGGTGCGAGACATGGTGTAGCGATGCCTCGTTGAAGAGTGCAAAAACCATTGATCTGGTAACTGCCTGTTGCATCTGCGTGCTTCATCATCTCACTTGTGTATCAGTGCAACAATCCGCTGACAAAGGAGCCGAAGCTGGATCGGGCGCGTCGAATTGTCGCGGAATGGGAAGACTACGACACGGCGATTCAGAAGGTGCACGAGCGTGTAGCGCACGCGGACGCGCTGGAAACCGAGAAGACAACAGAAACAGCACACGATGAGCTATAAATGCATGTTTCTCAGGAGTTATATTGATGCAGTGAGAATATTGACAAGCTCCCCGTCACGCACGAGAATAAACTTTGTCACCTTCTTACTGGACAGCCATTTTTCGCCAATCGGGGTTTGGCGAATACGCGTGAGGATGCCTTCTTGGTCTCCGCGCAACTGCGCCGGCAGCTGCAACTGTAATCTTTTTCGTCCGTCGATCTATCCCACTGTCAGCAACGGCGTGCACACACCACGCACCTGAACAACGCAGTTGAAGCAGTCCGCCTGAAGAGCAGCAGAATCGAACGCAGGCCACGGCTGGTCGAACACACTGGTTGCTGTCTGTTGTTCGCAAAACTGCACCCATACTCGCTCGGCCGTTTCTGGGGCAAAAGGACTGAGCAGCCGAAGAAGCACGCTCGTGGCCTCCCGGCGTGCGGAGGTCGACGCAGCGCGATGCTCAGTCACGATGGCAGACGTAAGCTTTATCAGGTCCGACACGGCAGTATTCAGCTCGAATGTGTGTTCTAGCGTGTGTGTCACCTGTAGGGGTGTAAGTGCTGGACGCGTCATTTCACGCTGACCTTATGGATCGTTTTGTGCATCAGCCGAAGTAACAGTTGATCAGCATCAGCCACTGGACCATTGTCTGCCGGCTGATCGTCCGTGCGGAAGGACACTACCAAACGCTCAATCTTGCCGAGCCATCGTTGCATCCCAACAATAGCACGGTCGTCCCATTCCAGCACTTCTGTGGGCGGGGCAGCAAACAACATGTGCAGCCGAATCACATCTGCACCATGGGCGTGAATCAGATCCTGACGCAGTGAGTGGTGTCCCGTCCCCGTTCTCCACAACATACATTTGGGTTCACACCGTTGTGCTTGGACTTGGACATTTTCTCATACGTGATGTTGATTGCCTCTCTTGTCTCTTTCACCACCGGATGTGATGCATCTGGATCACCGTTCATTGTCACGGCTGAGACAGCAGCTTACCCGACCAGTCGACCTCGTGGGGCTTGAGATATTTGCCGTTGCTGGCGCACTTCAGCGTCTTCCCATGCACCATGCCTTGCGTGAGAACGCGTGAGAACGGCTCGCCGGTAAAGCGGTCGGTGGACGGAATCATTTTCGCTTGCACAAGGAAATGGGACACGAAGCGGGCGTAGAGCAGGTGTGAGCACGCGTGTTCGGCGCCACCGACGTAGATGTCCACCGGCATCCATTGCTGCACAGCACACTCCGTTACCAAGCTGTTGTTGTGCGTAAGTTGACACGGCAACAGCAGTAGCGCACACACCTGCTCTCGCTGTCCGGAGACAGGTAGCGAAGAAAATACCATGCGGAGTCGACAAACGTGTCCATTGTGTCGATTTCACGTCGTGCTTCTCCGTCGCATCTACAGCAATGAGCCGAGTGCTGCTTCTACGCGTGACTACGTAGGACACGTGGTTTTAGACCAGCACGTCATTTGCTGATGCACGGACTGGTGTGTCTCCGCCCAATCCAGCTGAGGAAAGACAACGGGTAGCTCTGTTTCGGGCACCGGCACTTCTCCACATCGATCACACAGAACCATCGGAATGGGTGTGCCCCAAAAGCGTTGCCGCGATATCAGCCAATCTTTCAGCCGGTACTACCGCCTGGTTGGTTTGGATGGTTAAGCACACGTACATGCACAGTGTCTTTCGCTGTATGCGCAGTCTTTAGTGCAGCAAGCAGCGCCTGTGTCTGCGCAGCATCCGCATCGGTGGGTATCAAAGCGATATTCTTTTCACTACGCGTCGACGTGGGCTTTGGTGTTGGAAGGGGCATGTGTGTTGTTGTTGGCATGTGGTGCTGACTGAAATGGCGATCACGTAGGTCATGCGCTGGCACCCCAAGGACTGCACCACAGGCGTAATCACATGTGACGTAGAGAGCGGCGTACACAGGCAGACGCTGACCATTAGCGGGATTGATCACGTCAACACCAAGATACACCCCTACGGGAGTGTCAGTCATGGGTATGCGACGAGAAGGAGAACACGCCTGACCAGATGTGTCCGGTGTCTCGTTTGGCGGACGAAATGCTCTGCTCTGCTGGTCGAGCGCAGCAAGTGCAGCACGTAGGTCGGATGAGAGTGTGCTTCATGGGGGGAGGGGAAGGATGAGACAACGAAGGACAATGCATACGCATTACATATGCTGGATGAGCGGGTGCTGTGGCGCAATAGCGACAAAGGTGGCCAGCGGGAGTGTCTCGGGCCGAGTGCTAAAGACAGTGATGGTCGGACTGTCCTACATCGGATGTAGAGACAGCACGGCCAAGCAGCTTACAGAAGGGTGATCTCCAGCAATGGACAAAGCGATTTCAGTGCCAGCACTTTTGCCAATCCAGTGTTGCTGCATTCGCTTCACACGGCTTGGCCAGCCAGGAAGCAGTGCCAATCCTTTGTCTAGCGTGTCGGCATACGCAGTGATCCGCAGAAACCACTGTTTGAGCTCCCGTTGTTGCACGACAGCCCCGCTACGCCAGCTGCATCCATTGGCATCCACCTGCTCGTTGGCCAACACGGTGCAGTCGACTGGATCCCAGTTGACCCATGATCTTTTCCGGTATGCAAGCCCGTGTTTGTACATGCGCAGGAAGATGAGCTGCGTCCAGCGGTAGAAGGAGGGCATGCACGTCACCACTTCGCGATCCCAGTCAAAGTGCGTGTTCATCACGCGTAGCTGGTGGCGCATCTGGTCGATGTTTGCCAGTGTCCATTGCTGGGGCGGCAGCTTTCTATCTCTCGCGGCGTTCTCGGCAGGCAGCCCAAACGCGTCGAAGCCAATGGGATGCAGCACGGCAGGGACGCGTGCACGCCGGAAGCGCGCAAGGCAATCGGACAAAGCGTAGACGCGCAGATGGCCCATATGAAGCGCGCCTGAAGGATACGGAAACATCGGCACAACCAGCGCACGCTCAGGCGCCCGCGCTGCCACGCCCAGCCCACGACGCACAACCGCCTGGCCCATTCGACGCACCTCTAACATCGCAGTCACACGCACGAGTCGTTCAACACCTGTGCACACATGGCGGCGCCTCAATCGAAACAGCAGCAGAAAGAGCAGCAGCAGCAGCAACAATCGCAACCGCAGCAGACGCCGTCGACAACTCTGACGCCTGCTGATCGCTCGCTGCTTGCGGTGATCGGCGACGAGGACTCGTGCACCGGTCTGCTGCTGGCTGGCGTGGGCCACATCAACCAAGGCACCGGTCGGGCTAACTTCCTGGTGGTCGATGCAAAGACAACTGTCGATACGATTGCCGAGAAGTTCCGTGAGTTCTGCAAACGGCCTGATATTGCTATTATCCTCATCAACCAACACGTCAGTGACACAGGCCTGCAGTGGGGTGTAGTGGGGGGAGTGCGGTGTGGCGCGATGCGATGCGGCGTGGTGAATGCTGTGAAGTAACCATAGTTGCGTGTATAGGTAGCTGAGCAGATCCGGCCGTTGATGGAGGCGCACAACCAGGCGTTCCCCACCGTGTTGGAAATCCCGTCGAAGGACCATCCCTATGGTGCGTTAGCTGTCGCCACTCTTTCCCCTCCCTCTCCCCCTGCGCTAACACCGCCACACACATCTAGATCCGGCGAAAGACACTGTGCTGCGACGCGTGCAGCGATTGTTTGGTGAGTAAAGAAGTAGTTATAACAATCCTTCGTTCCCTTCCCACACGCTTCTCCTTCCTCCCCTCCGGTCACAGCCCCTCTTCCTCCAAAGCATCCTTATGTGCTTGCTGTGCGTCTATCGATCCTTCTCGTCTACATAATCTGGGTTCTTGCGGAGAATCACAAACCCTTCAAGGTCCGGCGCACAAGCAAGGTACTCGTCCGTGACAAGCTCCGCACGCTCGTTGTAACCGAGCAGCACCGGTGTTGTGTGTGTCTGGAAGCCGGTGATAGCCTTGGGTCGTCCTGTGATGGCGTGTGAGCAACCACCGCTTGTCTTCCCACCGCCGCGCTTACCTGCTTGGCCAACCACATCGACTGCCTGGCCCACGCGCACCATCACCTTCAGCTCCTGTCCCTGCTCATCCAGTGTGATCAGGAACTTAGGGCTCATTGCGCATGTGATGTGCCATAATAAATAGTTATGTACTCCCAAAGCCACTGGCGTGCAGGAGAGCAGGAGAGTGTGAGTCAGGGAGCGAGGGAACGGAACACACTCCCCCTCCTATTCCAAGCAAGACTTACATTCGCGTGCATCGACAAACAGAATCAGTGTGGACAAGAGACCGGAAAACGCGACTGGCGACAGCAGCTGGCGTCCGGAGTGGTAGGGATGAAGCGTGATGGTGCCCTTGCCCAGATGAACCAGGCCCTGCGCTAGTCGCACCGCAAACAAGCAGTACTGGTCCTTCGTGTAGTAAACAGCGAGGTGGCGCAGCATTTGTGCGAGTCGCGCGTGGTTGGTGCCAGCACCAATGATCCCAATGGCCAAGATTGCATTGACAGCCACCTCAACATCATGGTCGTGGGAGAATTTACCGAGCGCGTCAATCACCGAGAGCTGTGGGTTGGATGCGGACAGAAGTCCAAGCGCAAGTGGCACAGCCTTTCGCACCGCAGGATCACCATAATGCATCTGGGGTAGTGCATGGGTCAGTAAACCAACACATGTGTGTGCACATACCAAGTGATTGAAGGTGCGCAGTGACATTTCCGCACCGACATCGTCTCCCATGGCAATCGCGGCAATCCCTATCACTGCGAGCGACTGGTGCAGGCTATCCTTGCTTTCGTCGAGGTGGTCGCTGCACAAATGCAACATGTGCTGCACCTTGAGGACATTGCCGGTGCCGGTGTACGCGCATGCTTCCACCAACACTTCCGCCTGTTTTCCAAGCGGCACCGTGATCACCTTCAGCGTCTCCAATGTGGCGTCTGCGTCTTCTTGGCGACCGACGAACAGCAGCGCGAGTCCGAGCGCCATGAAAATGGCAAACTTGCTTTTCAGCTGTGTAGGCTCTCGCTCCATGACCGCTTGCAAAATGGTGCTGGCAATGTCGCCGTTGGCCGAGCCAACGAAAACCTGGCCGAGCGCAAGCGCAGCAGCGGCCGAAAGCTCCATAGACAGCGAGTTGTCACTGACAGTCGGCAGTAGCAGGTCCAGCACCTCCTCTTTCTGTGTGCCAGCATAAGCAATGCCAAGGCCCTGGATAGCAGATCGACGGAGCACAGGCTTGTCGGACTCCAGGTGTTCGCAGAGGAGTGCGAGTGCGGGATCGGACTCGTTGCGCACACCGCTGTTCAACAGACCGACAGAGAGAAGCGCGCCTGCTTTCACGTTGTCGTCCTCAGCGTACAGGTACTTGTCGATCTTCGAGAGTCCCATCTCCACATCCCACATCATGAGCATGCCGATAGACGCGGTGGCACTAATCATGGCTGCGGAGGGAGGGAAAAGCGGCGTGTTGTTTTAGATCGCACTGCAAACTACGTGGCGCTTACCGGTGTCTTTGCTCTTGTAGATCCATGATTTTTGTCCTTCCTCCACAAGCACCAGCTTGTCGTTGCCGTAGCCTGCATTTAAGAACGCGTTGACAAAGGTGGAGGCAAGATGCTGGCGTGCGGAGTCGACGGCACCGCTACCGAAGGACGGACCTGTCGCAGAGTGAGTCGCGCGACGGGTGCAGGAGGGAAACGCCTACGGATGTTTTCCAAATGACTTTTGTAGATGTCCTCTGGGACCTTGGGCTCGTAGACTTGCAGATCCTTGGCAAGACTGACGTAGTACTGCGAGAGCATCGAGTTGTTCATGCAGGCTTGCACCTCTTCCTCCATTACGTCGGGGAGTAGAAGGCGCTGTCGTGCTAGCATGAATGCCATTTGTTTTCGAATGGCGCTGTAGGAAAGGCGTGGGGAGCGGAGAGTGGGGGAGAGAGGATGAGTAGGAGGGGAGGGAGAAAGAGGAGGGAGCGCAACATACAGGTCAGTGCAGTCGTCCCAGTCGCTCTGGATCAGGACCATGTCAGCCAAGCGAATGGCAATCTTAAATGCTTCTGTGCGCTTGTTGTGGGCCATGTAGATGGTGTGGGCAGTACGCAAGAACTGGGTGTCCTCGGAAGCGGGCAGATAGCTTACGCAGCTGGACCGTGCATACAAGCGTGTGAGCGGAAAGGGGAAGCAGCAGACCTCCCACCTAAGAATGTAGATGCAGACGCGTTCAAACGAGTTCGTATCCAGGTACTGGACAATTTCCTCGATCGCCTCGATCTCAAGCAGCATATCGACAGCCTCGGCCTCGGCATTGTGCTCGAGGAAGTAGGGCACAAGGGAGAAGGCAAGATCCCTCAGCTCTTTCACAGGCTGGTCATGGTCCATACGGTGATCGTACTCCTGGCCAATCTCAAGGGCCAAGTGGCGGATATACTCGTGCCCCCAGTCACCAGGGCTCTCGCCCGTGCCGACCAGACGGAAGTTCAGACACTCGCGACGATCAGACTCGTAGGTCATGGCTAGCACTGACAGATTGTCGGCGAGTTCGCGCTACAGCATGGCCAGGAAGGGGAGGGGAGGGGAGGGGAGTGGTGTGAGGAGGGGTAGGAGGCGACAAACGTACAGTGATCTGCGCGTCGGACCATGAGCTATGGGTGCTCTTGAGTGTTTCGTAGTGCGGACGCAGGAACTTGAGTGGTTTTGGCACGGCAGTCATGGAGCTGGTGCTGGAACGGATCAGTGTTCGCATGGCCTCGAGTGCTTGTTGGTAGATGGAGGCGTCGGTTTCCTGCAAGTGGTGTTATGCGGGTGGGTGTATGCGGGTGGTTGTATGCGATCAAGGCGTACCGTTAAACGGGAGACAATCATGTCCAGCTCTGACTTCAACTGCAGGTCTTCTTCTGACTGTATGCGAGGGATGTATGCGCGGATGGGCAAGGCGAGGGTGTGAGCGGGAGGGGAGAGGGAGCGGGCGTGTTGGACGCACCAGTTCATTTTCAGGCGCCTTTGTGGCGGGTTGTTTGGGCTTTGGCTCGGGGGCGGGCGTGGCGTCGTGGGCCATGGCGGAGACGAGCGGTGGGGTGAAGCGGCCGATGCAGACAACTGAGAGCCAACGCGCGTCTGTCGCGTCACCGCCGCCTCGTTCCTGCCGGTGTCTGTGTCCGTGTCCGTGTCCGTGTCTGTGTGTGTGTGTGTGTGGTGAACGATGGGGACGAAGGATGTGGAAGCGTTGCGTGAGCGGCTGTTGGAAGAGTATCGAGCATTGCAGGCGAGCATACAACGGGTGCGTGTATGCGGTGGGGTGGGACAGAGGGATGGGGAGGGATGGAGGGGGCAGAAGAGCGCAAGGTCTGTGTATGCGCACTGACACGACACGAGCATAGCTCAACGACGTGCTGCGTGAACTGAACGGACACACGGTGCCGACAACCAGCGATGGACTGCGGGATGCGGAGTGCAAGTCGGTGCTGGTCAACACACTGTTCAAGACCGCGGTGTTCAATCTGATGCAAACACGGGGCATGCATCCACGGTGATGCGGAGAAGGAAGGGGCGAAGCAGTCGGATGGACGGCAGTGTGATGCTCGCCTATTGTAGTGGCAGCCGACGACATGCATGGTCTTGATGTGAACCATTGATCTATACAACTACCCAAGAGAACACCACCGCTACTGCTGCCTGTCTACACGGCGTGTTGTGGATCAGTGCTCCATGACGGTGGATGGTCGAGCATGGCGAGATGGGATTGCTGCTGTCGCTGCATAGCCAAGGCCACGATCATGGTGGCAGCACACGCAACAAACACCACACCTAAAGGGATGAAGGCGGTAAGCGGGAGGCAAAAGGAGGAGGAGGAGAAGGAAGAGAAGAACACACCAAGACCAGTGCGTGTCGTTTCCAAACGCACTGCCTCCATACGCGCACGCGCACCCGCCACGCCCACCTCAATACGATCGACCAGATCACGCACACGCATCTCACGCTCATTGCTCTGCTGGCGAAGATCCACCTTGCGGTCATTCATCTCCATCTTGACCTCGTTGCGCAGCACCTCGACCTCCTCTCGCACCCGGCTGTTGAGTGTTTGGAGGGATCGCTCTACCGCGTCACGCTGCGAACGCAGCTCAGCCACCTGGTTCCGATGCAGCAGCAGCATGTCTGTGCGCAGCTGGACATTGGCCGCACGCAGCTGTGTGGCGTCGTTGATGGCGGCCGCACGGGCCACGACGCGGGTGCGACACAGATGGAGACACGTGGGCAGATGGCGGCGCAGGAAGTGGAGGACGAATGCTGCCTGCGAGGGGGAGAAGTGCGGGTGCAGGTGTGTGACGAAGCGGTGTGTGTGGAAGAGGGGGCGGGCGGGGCTCATTGTGCGGGTGTGGGCAGTGAAGCGGCAGCCGTGTGCACTGATTTGAGCAACAGCCCAGTCATTTCCGTTGCCGCTGCCAGTTTGAGCCAGTGTTTGTATGGTCGCTGTGCCTGGACAAGCGTTGTTCTGGTGGAGCATCCAGCAGTTGATCCATTCCGCTACGCTCAACAGTGCCGCACTTCACAACAGCGCCACAACAATCCTTCCCCTTCCTTCCCCTTCCACAACAACACCGCCATCGATGCTACAACGTGGCTGCGTCGTCGCCGACACCAACAACAACAACAACTGACATCCGGCGCGCCTCTTTTTGGCTTCCAGGAGACGCACGTTGTGGCCATGTGTCGCTTGCTGCACGTGGCGATGTGCTATCAAGTCAGGCGCGCCTCCACCGCCCCCGGCCCACTTCTTTACCGTTCCCGTGCCGCAGCAGCAGCAGAAGCAGTTCACGTCGCCAATGCTCGCGCTGATCGCCATTGTCCTTCTCCCTCTCGCTCACTGCGTGGAACCGCTGCGCCCAGACCTCCCTTCCCTCGAACGAACACACGCCCCTTCCCTCGACCGCGTCTACGCCCCTTCCATCCACCAGCCACGCATCCCCGCCGTCCACCTGCCCTACGCCCCTCCCGTCCATGTTCCCGCCTCCGCCAACCCCATCCTCAGCACGCTGCAGGCGAGAAACAGACACCACCACCTGAGCGGCGGTGTGGAAGGAGGCGTGTGGTTTCCAGACTCCACCATGCATCTCAACGACTTCCCGCGTCACACCAGTCAGCAACACTTCAAACAGCTGCTCTTCTACGCTGCGCTTAAAGACGCCCGCTCCGACACCCTCCCTTCCTCGCCCCTGCACTTCCAAGAACCCCTTGATCTGAGCAAGACGTGGTTCATGTACGTTGCCGTTCCCCCCAAGGTCTGGGTCGATGCACTGTTCGATCTACACGTGTTCTCTGTGACCTATCCTGCTGCGCACCCGCCGCGTATCGGCACTCACAGCTATGCCGATATGCTCAGCCGTTTCCAAGCCTACGGTCGATCCATCGGCTTCACCTGGGAGCATGCTGCGCGTGACATCCAGTGCAGCTGTCTCTACCTACACGGCTTTCTCCCGCTTCCCTCCACCAACGACCTCCCGCTCCTGATCCTCGCCTGGTTCCGTGCTCCTTCTCAACGCTACAACTGTGTCGGTGAGCTGATCTCCGCCTGGATGCGTACTGGTGCCATCCCACACAGTCTGACCATGCTCACGTTCCCCTCCAAGGCACTGTTCCTTGACGCCACACAACCCTCCCATGCCCTCCCCTCCGCCTCCGACCTCGCCCACTTCCGTCTCCTCACCGCTGCTGCCATGCGTCCAGATCTGGTCTCAGACGCACAGCTGGTCGGTCTCTACAACACCCCGCAACGCCTCACTCTGTCCGATCTCACTAGCTTCTACCAGCAGCGTGTCCTGCCTCGCTCCTCCTCCCTCACCCACGCACTAAACGGCATCTCCCTCACCACCTACATCGGCAACCTGTCGCTCAAGCTGATGTACTGGATGCGCGAATACCGCACCTACAGCTCAATCATCACCAATGTGCAGACATGGGCCACGGATATCCCCGTCACACTGACACATGACCCCATGTTCCAACAGGCCCTTCTGATGGTGCGTACCGTGGGGACCGATGCGCGTGGCCCACGCCGTTCTGCCGACTGCGACCCCCTCGAAGCGAGCTGCAGGTTCATGTAGCTCCTATTCTGTGCTGTTCGATAGACGTATGGCAGGCGCGAAAAAGGAGGATATGCATAAGCATGTATGAACAAATGTACCGTATGTATCCAGTGCTGCTGAACCATGGATGAGCCATTGGATGGCTCCTACACCATCTACCCTCTCGTCATTCCCCCCACACAACCATTCGCGTTGACTTCATCGCATGTGCATGGCTGATCTATTTGTTGTGACCATGATAGACAACAAGCAAGTAAACTTTTATACCTAAACATCGATGTTGTCCTTCCTCCCACCCCCTGCTTCTGTATCACAGGATAACAGCAACAGCAGCAGACGTGCCGTGTACACTTCGTCTTCCTCCTCTCCCTCTTCCACGCGGGCGAATGGCTATGCACAGCATTTCCACGTGGAGGAAGTATTTTGGACCACGTATGCCTGCGTGGCACGCCCTGGCTGCTGCTTCTTTGCTTGACGCGTGCAAGCTGCGTGATGTCGCTCTGCCGCAGAGGGATCGCAGCCGCTCTCCTCCTCCTCCTCGCCACATGCTGCATGCTCTTCCATCCTGTGCTGGCTGAACTGTGGTGCAAGGGCAGCATCTGTGCGTCCATTCCCTTCCCCCCTTCCTCCATCCTCTCACACACACACCCTCACACACGCACACACATGTATAGGCAAACCTCCCACGCCACTGCGCTACCCAAGCCGTCCTTTCTTCGAGGCCGATCGCAACAACAAAGCCATGCGTATTGGAAAGATGATGCGATTCCCTGTCGTTGTTGCTGCCCGCCTGTTGGGTGGCTATCGGTCCGGCTATGCACGGCGTCCCACCACCTCCTCCGTCGTCTCTCGTCCTTTCCTCTCCTTCCTCTCCCAACTGTCCAGGTACTGCTTCCTCGCTTCCGTACCACCCGTCCGCTCATCCGTGTTCCAGCACTATCAAACTCGCTTACAACCCCCTCCCTGCCATCACCCTTCTCGCCTACCCTGGCATCGTTTTCTACTTCCCCGACTCGGACTACGTGACCGGGTTCGCTGTGCACTACCCCTCTCAGCGCAAGATCCTCATTGTCTTTGACGGAAACCATAATATCCGCAGACGCAGGTTCCCACCCGTTTCCAAAATACTGCCCCGCACTTCGTATCTGGAGCTGGCACAACACGGCTGTCCTCGCGCAAAAGTCAATCACCAAATCTACAGTGTTGGCTATCAGTCGTTCAAGAAAGAACTGGCACAGGCTGTCCGTGCCGTCATTGGCTCACACACCGATTACCAGGTGATCGTCACTGGCTTCTCGCTAGGCGGAGGTGTGTTTCGTTTTGTCTCGTTTCGCCCCTTCCCCGCCCCTAGCCACACGCTCACGCCTCCCGCTAGCATACGCACAGTTGGTGGCAGTCGATCTGGCGGAGACTTATTCAAGTATCCAAGTATCGGTGTTCACATTCAATACGCTGCGTCTCTACAACCGTGCTGCCGTAAAATGCATCGTGAGCCGCCATCCCAAGCGCCTGCGCCACTTCCGCGTCGTGGTCGAAGACGACTGGGTTCCTGAAGCGCTTGTGCGTGGACTGTACCTCCACTGGGGACGCAAAGTTCTCATTTCCAACTGGCGGTCGGCGAGTGAACAAGACGCGTTCCAGAACGACGGACACTTCCACGCCACGTTTGTCGCCACGCGTATCTTTCCCCCCCAGACACCCGGCCACATCTACGAGTATCGAAGCGGGCCTGGAAAGTCGCGTATGATTCCCAACTACAGTGCACACACCAGATTCGGCACGCTTCTCGACACGGAACTGAGCCACTTGAAAGCGGAAAAGCCGCTGCTCACCGCCCTTATGCAGACGCTCATGAACACGCCGTGGGAGAGGCTGGCCGACGAGCAATACCTTATCAAGTCCAGCTTTTTACGCCCAGTATTCCCCTCCCCCTCTTAGTCCATAATGGTGACGGTGATGATGGTGGCGGTGATGATGGTGACGATTGTACAACCGATGCGATAATGAATGGCGTGTACGCTTTTAGAGAACGAAACAATGGCACCTCCCTCTCTTTGACCCCAGAAGCAAGCCCACTCACCTGGCTGCTCTGCATGTCTGGTCCTCCGTGTTCCAGCAGTGAGGGGCGCAGCGGTGCATCGTACATGTATGGCGAAAGAGACCACGGTCTCAGCCCCAACGATGGGTATGGTTGTGGTTGTGCCAGTGCACAGCATGTCCATCCATTGATGTACAAACAACAACAACAACAACAACAACAATAGCAATGAACGAGGGAAGGCGTGTACTCCTCTTCCACACTTCCACGTGGGCGTGGGCGTGGGCGTCGCGTTCCTTCGCTATGCAGCAAGCGCCAGACATCGACGCCTTGCGCACGCTCCACTTCCCCCACCTGAAAGGTTGGTGCACACGCCCGCACACGCCGTCACGCCGCCCATGCCTTCTCCTCAGACACGGTGTATCTCGACTATGCTGGCGCGCCACCTTGCCCCTCTTCCCTGCCCCTCCTCCACGCCCACGCGCTTACCGCCACGCTCCTCGCCAATCCCCACGCCATGTCTTCTGCCGCGCACACCACGCTCCTCGCCATCGCCTCTGCACGACACGCTCTGCTCAGCGCCCTTGACGCGTCTCCCGACACTTACGATCTCATCTTCACCGCCAACGCCACTGCTGCCCTGAAGCTGGCTGCCGAAATGCTGCCTTGGACAACACGCTCACGCTTGCACATCCTGCGCGACAACCACACCTCCGTGCTAGGCATGCGTGCCTGTGCATTGGCGCTTGGTGCTACTGTTGTGCCTGTCGCTGTTGCTGATATCCGCGACACACTCTCACACGCCCGCACCGTCGACTCTCCCGACACGGTGGACCTCGAGGTGCTTGCCTATCCCGCACAGTGCAACTTCTCGGGAGAACGGTTTCCATTGTCGTGGATCAACGCTTTTCGCTCTCACCCCACAGCTCCGCCGTCTCGGTTGGTACTGCTGGACGCTGCCAGCTACCTCACTACCGGCACACTCTCACTCACCGACCATCCCGCCGACATGGCTGTCGTGAGCATCTACAAAATGTTCGGCTATCCCACAGGTGTCGCTGCGCTGGTTGTCCGTGCCGAGCTAGCGCCATTGCTGCGCAAAAGCTATTTCGGCGGCGGCACAGGTGCGTGCATCGCGTCGCCTCTCCATTGTCTTTACGCATTCCCTTCTTCTCGCGGTGCACGCTAGTGAGTGCTGCGATTGTGGATGAGCCGTGGCAAGCGTGGCGTTCCCAACGCCTTCACGAGCGCTACGAGGACGGCACCGTCAATTTTCACGGCATCATCGCTATCGAAATTGCGCTCAACCACCACCGACAGCTGTTCGGAGACCGTGCTTCTGTACAGCGCCGTTGCCACTCTCTCATTGTGGCGCTCTTTGATGCATTGTCCCATCTTCGCCATACAAACGGCCACCCTCTATGCCACTTCTACTGTCGAGACCTGCACGCGTTTCGCGACCCCCTGCAGCAAGGCCCGATCATAAACTTCAATATGCAACGCGCAAACGGTGATTGGATTGGCTATGCTGAAGTTGCCAGTCTTGCCGCTGTCCATCGCATTGAGCTGCGGTGCGGTGGCATGTGCAATCCAGGCGCAAGCCAGTATTGGCTGCAACTCAGTGCTGAGGAGATCAAGCAGAATTTAGAGGTGCGCACAACATGCCGCTGCCCCTCCTCTCTCGCGCGCGCCGGTGTCTCACTTTGTGCAGGCTGGCCATGTGTGTTGGGATGACAAGGATGTGCTCAACGGCAAACCTACTGGCTCACTGCGTGTTTCTGTTGGCGCAGCGACTACTCAACGAGATCTTGCTCAATTCGTCGCGTTCTTGGAGAAGTATTTTCTTGACCCTACCCCGCTCGCTATCCCATCACCCCTTAGTCCCTCTCCGCCCACAACAGACGCGCAACTCTTGAGGATAATGATTAGTGTGTGCGCCCACCCAGGTCTGAAGCTTTTTCGGCTCACCTGTCCACTCCTAGTCCCGATTAAATCCTGTCCTGCGTATTCAGTGCCGCCAGACACCGATTGGCCCATCAACGAGCACGGCTGGCTGGCCTATGACCGAGAATGGATGCTGATTGCACAAGGGAGCGAGTATGCGATGACGCTGAAGCGGTAGGCGCGCCATGTCCTCGCTCCCTTCCCCCTCACCTTCAACCAGCTATCCGCAGATGACACGCTTGTCCTGCTCACTTGATATCACCCACGGCGTCATGACCGTGCATGCCCCAAGTAGGTGCTGTGTGAACAGGAGCATGCAAGGAAAGCGATACATTGATGCTGTGTTCGGTAGATCAAGCGACACCCTTGACGCTGCAGCTGCTCGCATCGCCAAACACGCTATCTCCGATTACCACGCGTGTGTGCGGAGAAAGGTTGCGACCCGTGTGTGGTCTCTGCGCAGCACTGATAACAACTGTAGCATCGATGCTTGGGTATACACAGACAATGCTGTGCACGCGTGGTTCTCCACTGCGCTAGGCCTGCCCTGCCGCCTGATTCGACGTGCTACCGCTCGCCAAGGCCATGGCGATGACCCCATCGACGGAACGGTCTCATCTACATTTCCACTATCCTTGGCGAACGAGTCCCCGTTTCTGCTGGTGTCAACCGCTAGCATGGACTGTATAGAGCAGTGGATGAAAGAAGACCAGAGCGCAGAAGCGGACTGGCCACTCGACATTGAATGCTTCCGGCCTAACTTCGTCATCACAACCGCACTCCCGTTTGTCGAGGACCGCTGGTGCACTCTGACCATTGGCGATCAGACGTTTGAGGTAGGCGCGCCATTGACTCCTGTGTCACTATTGTCGCCTTTGCTTTGCTGAGCCATGGGTGTGCGTGTGCGCCTGCAAGGTACTGGGAAAGTGTCGTCGTTGCCATATGGTCTGCATCGAGCCAGCCACTGGACAGAAGCGAAGCGAACCGTATTCTGCGCTTGCGTTGCATCGGCGTCATGAGGTACAGATGCGCGATTTGCACGTGCTCCCTTCTCACGCTCAGGGCAAACTGTATTTTGGTGTACATCTGCGTCACAACGCGGCTGTTTCCGCGTCGCCGCATCAGCTTCGAACAGGTAGCTGCATCCGTGTGCTCACCATCGTCGCCACCGCATAGTTTATGTACACACGCACACACACATACGCGCGCACACGCTACTGCACTCTCGAGAATGATAAACACCGTGTATTTCTTGCAAAATGCGTCTTCTTAACCCACCACATTGTCTGAAAGGTTCACGAGCAGCTGCGCCAGGCAACGTTTGGTCGGTAGATCATCTTTCAGCTCCTCGCTGAAACTGGCATCGCGAAGTGCCTCTGGCAAGCACTGCCGGAGAATTTCCCACGAGCGAGGATGTTCCGACAGTCGAAGGTAGCACCGAATGATGTGCTTTAAATGCCGATTGGAAAACGCATCGAAGAGGTCATTGACCATGCTGGCGAGTGCGCCTGTGAGCACCTTAAGCCGGTGGTTTGTTTCGCACATGTAGCGCAGGCCTGCGTCGTCCGTCAAGATTTTCTGGATAATGAAGATGGCTACCTGTGGAGAGGGCGAGGAAAGACGGGTGTCAGCTGCGGGACGCCTCCCTCTCCCAAAGGAAATACCGTTTTCGATAGCTCTGACCCCGTCTCCATGATCCGAATACAAACCGGTGCGGCATCTGTTTGCAACAAGAACCGAATCACTTCGGGGCTATCGCTCTACACATGCGTGCGCATACACAGAGGGAGAGGGAGAGAGGAGTGAGTGAGCATGCGTAGAGACGTGCATCCAACGCATCCAGCGCTTGCCATGCATACCTTTGCAAGCGCGCCGATAACTCCTAGACTGGTAATGCGAAGATACTCGAAGCTTTTTAGCGTACAGGTTGAGTTCAGGAACGGATATAGATACAGCGGAATATGTGCTATGCCCGAGCCGCATCGTGTCAGATACACACCCGCGCATCCTGCGTTTATGCACACACGCCATACCATTCATTAGAAGGTTGCGTGTGTCGTTGTGTGCAGCCACACACTGTAGCAGCGCCAGTGCGTTGCACACTCGGTTAGACACTTGGGTGGTGAAGGTGTCTTGCGAGAGCATGCTGTATGCCAGCGTGATTTCCTGCAAGAGAACGGCGATGACGCCTGAAGCATCAGCCACAGCGACAGAAGCGGCAACACCGCTTCCACTCTAGCGCACACTACCGTAAGAGTTCCAGATAATGACGGCAAGGTCTGAGTGGTGCTCGCGCTTCTTGCTTAGCTCTAGGAAAGCTTGTTCTCGCGTGTTCGGGTTGTGTACATCCATAATGAGCTGGTAGATGTTTTCTTCGTCCACACGCGAGGTAGTCGTCGACTGCTGGTAGTTGCTGGCAGTGGTGGAGGGGGCGGATGCGGCAGCGGCGGCGGCAGCAGCAACAGCGGCGGCAGAGGAGGAGGCGGGTGTGGCAGCGGGAGGCTGTGGAGATGGCGTGTAGCTAAGTTCCGGTGTTTGCTGGTAGCCGGCGCCGCTCAGCGCAGCAGTCTGGGGGTTCTGGAAGTATTGTTGGAGCAAACGGTTGCTGGCGGATTGAGTGAACGGCTGCATTTCGGGTGGTGAAGGAAACAAACGAGAACTGCCACACAAGCAGCGAGAAAAAACACGACAGCGTGCGTGCTCAGCTGCGTGTCCAGCTTGCTGGATGAATAGTTCACACGTCTGCAGGAGTGCGTGTGTTGCTATGTAGTGGGATGTTGAAACGGTAAATGATGCATTGCTAGACAAACACTACAGAAAGAAACGTCGGCGACTGGTCTCCAACTCGGGTTTGAAAACCCATTCGTAATCGGCATTCTTTGGGTCGAACGTTCCCTTTTGCAGCCATTTCAGTTTCAGAGTAAAGCGGGGACCAAGCTCCTGAAGATCAGCCTTGTCTACACTTCTGAACGCATATCTGGGGCGAATGAGTGGGGCGAGGAGAGGGATAGGTGCCTACCGGTGTCTTCGGAAAAAGAGGAAATCACGCTGGTTGTGGAGGGTGACCGTTTGTCGACCCACGAAGTCTGGGACTTGAGGAAAGAGGGAGGAGAACATGCGGCCGATGGTGTGGCCCAGGCGTGTGCTGAAGCCGTTGAGGATTAGCTCTGGCTTGTGACAAGTGGCTTTGCCATGGCCTTTGACCCGTCCGCTCGTTTGTATACTGCTTAGTTTGAAGTAGGCTGTTGGGCCGGACGGGAGGTGGATCATAGTGATCGCATCTGGTGTGTGGTGCATGAGCGCGTTGCCGGCACAGCACAGCACAACAGCGACTACTTACTGGGTGCCTTGCGGTCTTCGTTCACCACCATGATATCCGTATACCCGCGGTTGTTGCAGAACTCGACAATCTGCTGGATCTCAAACTTCGCATGCCGTTTGATAAACTCTGCGTTTGGAAACACCGAAATGAGTTCTTCGGCAAACTCGTAGGTTGCCTGTAGGCAGGTGGGTGGGTGGGTGAGTGTGGGGTGCACAGACGGCGTAGTGGCCACACCTTGGTGGCGCTTTTGCTTGTTGTGATCAGTAGTTTGGGCGCAGCACCGGTATAATAGCTGGCAAATTCGTCTGTTTCCTCGTCTGCTTGCACCTGTGCTCACGGTTGAGGACGACAGGCGGAAAAACAGGGCACCCACCTCCTGGTCGTCTGCTTCCACCATAGTTTCGTCATATTCACGTGTGTTCTCCAGTGTTTTGGGGATGTTGATGCGTCTACGTTCCTGGAGCGGGCGCAGTGAGTGACGGGCAGCGGGCGGGGAGACGCACTTCGCCTTTTGCAGGATCGGCCTTTTCTTCTTTTTTGCGGATGATGGAACACTTCTTTTTGGCGGCATTGCGCTCTTGGCGTTGTCGCAGATACACTTCTTGGCGTTTTATTTTGTTTTTGATCGTGGCCACGTCGGTGTGATCGGCCATGTTTCTCAACAGTGCGATGGGCGGCGGAAAAGGGCGGGGCAAGTGCGTGACCGTGTGCGGAGGCAGTCTTGGGCAGAAACAGCGTGGCGAGTGTGTGGCGAGTGTGTGGTGCTTGGACGGAAAGAACGGATGAAAGCAGATGCATATTGTGTTTGACAAGGCTGTTTTATTGCATGCTGTGTTGTGTTGTGTTGGATAGTGCTTTGTTGGGCTGGGCTGTGCTTATCCAGTCGCATCTGTACTATGCTGCGCTGCACTGTGCTGAAGTATGACAACGAGGAGAGGAGGCAGACGACCCGCTTCAAGACAGCTGCCAAGAGAGGTCGATAAAGAGGGATAGTTATAGCGGAGGAATGCGTGCTAGTACACGCCCAGACAATCCTCGGGGTCTTGTTTTGCCTTTGGTGAAGCCGTCTTTGCTTTCCGTCCAATCGCGCGCGAACCGCAGCACGTCCTCACACTGCTCTCTGTTGTTCTCGTTGATATCACCGAACTGGTAGATGTACTTTCCAGGGGCGTTGAAGGCAATGACATTGGAACGATCACACTTGCTCAAACACTCCACGCCCACCACTCGAAACTGCTGTGGAGAGAGGTGGCCGGTGGGTGCATCAGGCTGTCGCGCACGTTCCAGCAGATGCGTGAACAGTTTGCCACCTGTTCTGGGACGGCATTCAGACGCCTTGGGAACGCGTAGCAAGTCTTCCATGTCGCTCATCTCAGACGCAGCGTCGCAGCGTGTGGCGAGCGCACTGGTGCCCAGAGTGTAGGACACGCCTGGCTGCTTGCGCGTGCACTTAGTGCAGACAAAGAGCGTGTGCTGGGGAAGAGAGGGGTGTGTTGCGGGGACGTCTGTCTGGGACGTCTTGTTGCACAGCACGAGAGGAGGGCGTGGTGGAGTAGGAGCGGGGGTCGTCGGAGGAGGCGTGAGCAGCACAGGTTTCACAGAAGCAGCGGGGAGCCATGCGCGGATGTGGTGGAGTAGACGAGGAAGGAGGCGCTGGCGGGGAAGGCGGTGGGTGCGGGGAAGCAGGAAGATGGACAACGCACCTGGCGGATCATACGATCAACGGCCACACACAGCACAGCAGTCAACAGACAGAGAAGCAAGAAGCGGCGACAACCGTAAAGCGACCAGTCCTCGCACAGAAAGGACATGCAGCCGAGCGTGGCGGTGTGACACGCGCGTGGTCGATGCTTCACAACAAGCGCGGCGCAACGAAACACACCGCCGCCGCCTGTGTTGCGGAAAGGGCGTGTGTGGCTGTTGCCAGCCTGCCAGCCTTGCTTACACGTACCGTTGTCTGCTGCGTGGACGAACAGACGCAGCGGTGGCGTTTCCCTTGCCAATAGTGTGCAGACAATAAGCAGGAAGACCATAAAGTTACACACACATAAACACAAACACAAACACAAACAAACAAACAAAGCCACACTACCAGCCTACGCTGCCTGTTCTCGCGGTGGATTTCTGTTTCCGTTTCTGTGTCTGTTTCCGTTTCTGTTTTGCGTGTGTGTGCGCTGTTGTTGTTGCCAGTTGCTGGTTTGCCAGTTGTTGCGGCTGTCCATATGCGGCGTGTGTGACGGTGCCTCTCCTGCGCTTGCCTTCTCTTCTCCGTCTGCTGATGCGGTTTGCTTCGTTGCCTTGCTCCGCGCTGCTGCTGCTGCTGGCCCAGCTGTTGCTCACCAACGCTGCCTACTTTTAACGCACCGCCGTCGCCAGCCTCCCACATCTCCTTCGCCAGAGAGCGCGGTGATGTTGTTCGCACCGTTTCTTCCTTCACTCTCTACGAGAACCATCCCCCAGCTTTACCCTGGGTGAAAATCGTCTTATCTGGAAGCGTATTCAATCGTGTATCGCGTACACTCCCCGATCCTTGCGTGCTCCTCTGCAGCAGCTGTCTCCTACCTTCTCCCCATTTGCTTCCCCTGGCCATCACCAACCACTCGTGCGGGAATAGGGGCAGAAGCTGTATGTGAAAGACCATCATGTGACAATCGTGAAGCTTGTTGACGCTGACGGTCTGGGCGTGCTGTCTAAGGACGGGATGAGAGACGTGATCACCAACAACTTCAAGGTCGACGCCGACGACATACCTGTCGCGTTTCCCGTAGCAGTCGCTGCTAAAAGTGTGCGCGTGCTCTTTACACAAGAAAGCCTGTTCCTTGATTATACAAATGAGAAACTCACGAAGGAAACACTTCCCTTGGTGCAAATGCCGCTCCTTGGTGCTGTAAGAGAGTATTTGACAAGCATCGGTAAGGATGAGGAGCTCAAGACAGTCATCGAGGATGTTCGTGGTGCACCGACAGCGGCCACACATCTCATACCTTCTCCTCACCTCATCCTGGGTGCTGAGCTCATGGTCCTTATTGGCACGAGTCTGTATGGCAAGAACTTGGGTACTGTCTTTGGTGACGAAATAATGGACACATGCTGATACTGAACGCTGAAACACTCACCATGGGGAACATGGGCTTGTCGCTGCCTATTGGCGCCCTGCCATCGCCTGCAGAAAACACTGTCGCCGCCACATCGCCACACCACGCCACCACACTACCACCAGTACGCAAGAGGGAGCTGGTGTTTCGGGACAGAAAGATTGGCGAAGCAGCCAAGCTGGCCTACAGACAAACACTCGCTCGACTCCGTCCTCAGGAGAAAACAAACGACACGCAGGCGCCTGACGTGGTGAGCCATCCTCACGTCTTGTCAGGGACAGTCAACATCCTCGCCCTGGCTGAACTGGTGGTCAATTAAGACGGCGCGCAGGTGAGAGGTGTGACGCGGGAAGACATCCAGTACATGTACAGGACAGTGTATGCGGCCTTTAGGGGCGCAATGGCCTTTGGCACCACGCAGATCCACATCGGGAGCTGGGCAACAAAGGGGATCCAAGTGAGTCCGATCTGCAGCGCAATGGCGTACGTGCTGGCCCTGTGTGTTGTGAATGCGTCGGTGTCCGACAGAGAGCCTTTGACGCTGTTTGCATACGCGGGCAGCGACAGTGATCAGATGAGATGGAAGAAAGGGAAGGAAGCGTTACTTAAATTCATCGACAACAGCACCGCAAAGACCTCCTTTGTCCAGGTGAGCGACACACTGGAACACATCACAAAACTCACAATCGACGCAAACAAAGCACCCAAGTATGCTACAGTGCGCAGTTTTGTGTCAGAGAAACACATCGTGCCATCTGATGTCACACAGTAGCTGCAACATGCACGTCTTATGCTTACTCTGTCATGTGCTTGTGAATACACTTGGTTTGATCTTCATTGTGCTGCATCGATTGCCTGTTCGTATTGGGTTATATGGCATAACGCTCGGTTCCTCCGGTTCCTCCAATCCTTCTCTTTCCTTGGGCAGAGGGAGGATGGTGCACAGCGATGCCATCATCAGCCCTCTTACATTTGCAACCGTGCGAGAGCACCAAGAGCAACACACAGCCTGTTCTCTCTTGCTTCGTTTGCTCTTGCTTCGTTTGCTCTTGCTGCCAGTGATGCCACTTCTTCCACTCACACGTTTGACGCCCCCCCCACTTCGTTTGACTGCCCCCCTCCTTTTCGCTTAACCTGCTTTCCCGCTAATGGCTGCCCACCACTCCAGCAGGTCTTTCTCGTCACCCTGCGCCGTGCTCCTGCTCACCGCTTAGGCCGCGCTTGCTGCCGTCACGCCCACGCGTGTCGGACGGACTAAACAGCACCTTCCTCAGCTCAAAAGACCCGTTGCCGTTGGTAATGCACAGCTGCACCCCTCGTCGTATCCCTCGTCGCACTCACCCTTCCCACTAGCCAAAGACTTCTACCGCCAGCCTTCTTCCCCGGCCACTTAACGCAAATCAGTCGCTTCTAACAGACCGCATACAAATACTGGACCATGAGATCCTAAGAGCACAGCGTGAGCTGGAACACGTCAAACTCTCCTATTCCGCCAACGACGACCACCGCCTTCGCGACGCTGCACTGAGCCCCACATGTCGAGCGCTCTACCACACCAACCGCTCCCGACGTCGCAGTGAGCCGCCGCCTGACCGCACGTACACGTCCTTCCACGAGTATCACTGCTACGCGTTGAACCTCCACGCCTTCGCCCACCCCGCCCCGAAAATGATCAGCTACTTCGCGCGAAAGAAACGTGAGCTGTTGGAGAAGGAGCGGCTGCTGAAGGTTCAGTACACCGAGGCCAAGTCTGCGTGGCGAGAGCGTGTACAGCAACTCGACACTGTGCGCGAAAAATACCATCGGAAGCGTGCGAGCAAGCAACCTGCCGTTGTTCCCTTCGTTGAGTCTGCCACGGAAACGACTGCTCATGCAAGTGCTAGCAGCGCTGTTGCAGGAGGTGGAAACGGTGATACTCCTGCGAGTGGTGGCGGTGGTGGTGGCGGAACAGCTCGCACCACCCGGCGCGCCTTTCACCACATGGACGCTGCAAAGTCGGAAGCTCAGTTTCTCGAGATTCTCATGCAGCTGCAGACGGCGGATGAGCGAGATCCTGCCACGCGTGCACGGCGCACCGCTGCTGTCATTCCTCCCATGATCTTGGATGAAGGGAGACGATGTGCGATGCGGTACGACAATCAAAACGGTCGTGTTCTGGACCCCGTGCGCTTCTACCTGCAAGAACACGGCAGCGACGTGTGGACGCCCGACGAGCAGGAAACATTTGTCGAGCAGTTCCTGATGCATCCAAAGCAGTTCGGCCAAATCGCCCAGCACTTGCAGTTCAAAACAGCCAGACAATGCGTATTGTTCTATTATCGTGAGAAGAAGGCACTGTCCCTCAAATCGCCCACCGCCTGTCGTGAAGCGCTGACGCGGCGACGCCAAGCACTAAAGCATGTGCATCCGCTTGTCATGCGAACCGCTACACGCCCGTTCACGCAGGAGCCAGTGCGGCCCATCGCGCGACCAGCCACACGCATTCTGTCTCGTGAACGTGCTGCCTCCGCCACCACCCAGCTGAATGTACAGCGCATCATGACCATGCATGGATTGGACGCACTTGAGCTCACTACAGACAAAGAAAGCGATGCGAAACTGCCCCCAGGCGACATCGACACCGACACTGCGCATGTTCCCCATGCCGACTACGATTGTAACGAGGACATCGATGGCCACGAGAACGACGAGGACGACGGTCATATTGAGGAGGGGGAGGGGGAGGACGACGATGAGGACGACGATTCACGCAGACACTCCACCACTATCTACGAAGACGGCAGCGGTCGCGTGTACACCGCCAAATGGACTGAAGTCGACCGCGAAGTGGCTTTGAAAGCGTATCAGAAGTTCGGTCGCAATTTCCGTTTGGTGTCGCGAGAAGTTGGCAGCAAGACCGAGCAGCAGTGCCGCAACTTTTGTCTGATACTGATACAAAAAGATGTGTGACTAACCCCTGGGGCGGAGTGTAGATCACAACTTCAAGCGAAAGCACGGTGTGACCGCCAGCAAAGGTGTGACGACACTCATGGTGGTGCAGTTGGGAACTGGTGTGACCGCGTCGGGCGTAGGAGCACACCTGGAAAACAGCGAGCTGACAATGGCTGAAGACCTGCGCGAGGCTGAGTTCATTCCAGACGAAGACGACGACGCGGAGACGATTGCGAAGAAGAAGCTCTTGGACGAGCTTGCCGAGCGTGTGATGGAGCGATACTTTTCTGATGGCCCGGAAACAGATACCGCCACGCCTCCGGCAAACACGCCTACGCCACGATCCATTGGCGCTGGCTATACATCGCCTCAGGATCACAGCAGCGCACAGCGACGTCGCGCAGGCTACTCGTCCTACTGGTCCAAAACGGAGAAGACACAATTCTGGACGCTGTATATGCAGTTTGGACACGACTACATACACATTGCCGAGCAAATGCACACCAAAACACGTACGCAAGTGAAGAACTATGCGGAAAAGCTGTTTGCCAGAGAGACGAGCAACGAACTACAGCAGATACCGGGCACGCTACCGATGTCGTTAAACTATGCGGAAATGAGCTCGGAACCGCCAAGCGACACCCGGATCGATGTGACCAATATCCACGCCTTGCTCAATGCTTCTGAGGTCGTTGCTCATCCCATCTCCGCGGACTGGTTCCACGTCACTCCACAGTCATGTTCGCGCACACCCGAGGTAGGTTGGCTCATGCTGCTGATGGTCGTGCATTGTAATATCGTAGGCGATGGAAGAGGAGGAGCAGGCGCAGGCGCAGGAGCAGGAGGAGGAGGAAGAAGGAAGTTGAGCGTTTGCTTTTGTTTCCATCAGAGTGACTGATATGCTTGTGTTTTGTGTTGGATAGTGTGTGTGGATGTGTGAGTATGTTTATGCTGATATGTAATGTTGCCATTGTAGCTAGACGAAGCGGGAAAGGAAATGGCGATAGTCAACGCCATGTATTGTTGGAAGTGTGTAGGTACCAGATAATCTGCACACACAACCCGACAACTGTGTACAATTAAAGATGCGCTGGTACAAGCTGGTGAATCAAGGCCTTTCCCATTATCTTGTGCAAATAGTTAGCACGCAAAAGCGGATGTCACTGTGTCCGCGTGAAGTGGCAGCAGTCGATCGACCACATCCACCGCTATACGACACACGCCACACGCCACACGCCAGGAAGCGCATTCATCGCCACCGCCACTGCCACCACCACCACCGATGACCGGCCAACACTATATCCCACCGCAGGCACGTTGCCGCTCCACCCACAGCATAGCACACGACAATCGTCGTAGAACTTTGGCATCATCGAAGAAGACCTGTATCGCGCAGGTCAGCCAAACGAGCTGAACTTTCCGTTCATGGAAAAACTCAAACTAAAAGCTATCATCTGGCTTGCTCCCGAAGAACCGAGCTTGGAGTTGTATGCGGCTGCGCTGAGACAAACGCTGACGTGTGCAGCGTGGAGTTTCTGGACGACCAGGAGATCGACCTGTACCATCTAGGTGTGGCGTCCTCGGTCAACGCGTGGTATGTAGTGTGTGTGTGTGTGTGTGATTTGGACACTCGTGCATGCCTAGCGCATTGCACTCCGTTCACATATGGCTAGGGATCCCATCAACGAGGAAACGGTGCTGGCTGCTCTGGAACTAGTGCTTCGTTCCGAGAACCATCCTATGCTGATCATGTGCAATCTTGGGCGACACCGCACTGGTAAGCGTGGGGGTGGGGAGGGGGGAGGAGAGGGTGTGGCGTGGAGCAAGCACAAGCCATCTGACGCATACATCGCGCCCAGGCACCGTTGTGGGGTGTCTGCGTAAACTGCAACGATGGAATCTCACCTCCATCTTCGAGGAGTACCGACGGCACGCGCAACAGAAAGTGCGTGTTCTGAACGAACAGTTCATCGAGCTATTCGATACCGATCTGGTGCGCGTTCCCGAAAATCACCCCGCGTGGCTATGAATAAACACCGTTTACTATTGCGGCTATGTGGCCTGCCTTATTGGGCGGATGGAGGAATACACGGTTTAGGAATACAACTCATGCTCAGTCGACGCAGGTTCCTGATGAAAGGGGTCACTTTCACAGGTTCCTCGTTGTTGCCGTACTCGGCCATTCTTTGGCGGAGTGATGCTATTGCCTGTTCCAGCTCGCTGTGCGGAGACATCGTGGCGGAGAATTTGCTCAACACATCCCATCTGTCTTTGCTCATAAGCAGTTCGGGCGGTCTTGTGTTTTCGTTGTTCACTACCGATTGCAGATTAAGCTCCCATTTGCTCAGCGCATATTTTGGCGGGTCAAAGGCGGATCTGAAGAAGTAGTTTACGTTCGTGTTGAAGGTGGTGGCCTCTCCGTCGCTCAGTGGCAAAATGTAGGCGTTGGGATCATGGGCTGTTTCCACATAGATCCACAGTAGGTGTTCATGTGGCGACTGATCTATAATGAGTCGCAGATTCTGCACACGCACACCTCGTCAGCTCATCAGCGCTTAGCGGTGAGTGGTCGTACCTGTTTGGGGTATCGTGCTACAAGGGCGTTCAGGGCTTTGCTCAGTATCTGCATGCTCAGTGCAAACGCGACGTCGCCAAAGTACGTCGTTCCGAAGAGCCGTATGTCCATCTCTTCTTTGGAGATGTATTGAAACCCGAACATGGTACATGTGTTGTGGTATGCCACCATAATGCCGTCCATGCATCCGAGCCTCACCTGGAAGCTATGGGCTGTCAGTGTGTGTGGTCCGTTACGCTACGCGTCGATCCGCGCACGCGCACGCACACGCTCACTCCGCCTCACCCCACCCACTCCCACATACTTGTACTTCAGCATGGGAGCACGTAGCATGTCGTAGTACTCGCGCTCGTAGGACTGGAAAAGGCCGCAGAGTTTTTCGATACGGTAATTTTGATGGAGCAGGTAGTTGGACATGTCATGCCGTATGGGAATCACTGCCCTGGTCTTCAGATCAAAGGTTTTTCGTGGCAGGTCGGGGTGATGGCAATCCAGCTGTGACCGCACGACAAAGTCTTCCGTCTATGCATGGTCAGCAGGGTGTTTGTCAAGCGATATCGCCACCTCTGCGAAGTGGTATGCGTTGTTTTCACGCGACACGTCAGGCAACACCGTAGAGTCAACGCGGTACTTGGCAAACTCTTCCTTGGGCATGGTCAATTGCCGTTCCATGGAATGGCCCTACACGATGAGATGGCTATAGCGATGCAGCATACCAGCTGTGACACAATTCTGGTGTCAATACCACAGTACTGGTCGGAATCCACGGCGTAGACACCGTTGCCGCAATACCGGAGTGCAATGCCCACAGGTTCGGCCATGTACGCGACAAACGAATCAGCCTATGGAGGGTGGAGGGTGGAGGAAGGTGTAAGTTGGTTTCCCGCAACGCCAAGGACCTCGTTTGAGAAGCTCGTGCTGAGGAAGGACAGGTCCAAGCGGTTCTTCCCCGTCAGAGAAAGGTATATTTTGGACAGTGCGCTTGTCAGCGACGAGGTGGATCCGACAAACTTTTTTTTGTGCTTAGCCGCCAGCTGTATCAGTTTCTGTGTGGTGTGTTATCGTGCTGTCGGCAGTGTGTCGAAGCACGCCGTGCTCACCTGGTCTTTGGAGGGCGGAACGAAGCCGGGCATAAGATCGTATCTGATCAGCTCGGGAGCGTCGATTTTAGCGAGACTTGGGTCGAAGTTGAATGCATCCGTTTTCGGATTTTTCAACGGGTGCACACCAGACCTGGCTGTGTGAGATCAGGAGGGGCGAGGGGCGATGCAACCTGAAAAGAACGCGATCCAGGCCGTGGTGGATGGTGGGCACCATTCCTTCTTGCTTTATCTTCCGGATGACATAGTCTTTTGCTCTTATTCTGTTCCACGCTTTGCCGCACTTGATCGGACGTTCGGCTGCTGTTCGCCACGCCGTTGTTGCCATCGCATGAAGCTGTTTTGTACTGCTTACTTTTTGTGACGCGTTGTGGAGGGCAGCGGAGGCTTAAGCGGCACGTGTGGAACTGCGTTCCAATGTTGCAGACAAAGCACAAGAGATGTGTGGATAAAGAAGCTCTCTGCCACATTCCCAACGTATATGCAGCAGCTTTGCTTCCTGTCTAGCGGCGTGTTGCCACCGTGTGGCTTGTGTCCGGTGTTTATCGGCTGATCGTGGCTGACAATGTTGCAAGGAGCGAAGTGCTCAGCTGCCATCACACAAACATACACACTAACACAAGCAGAGCGTGGGTGGAACAAACCAACCAGCCGCAGCAGACCACTTCGATCCAGCGACGCAAGTCACCGCATGCATGTGGCATTCTCACAGCCAACGATGCGTGTGTTGCTGGCGTGTGTGCTGGCAGCCGTGTCGCCAACACTAGCCCACCACTTCCACGAACAGCTGCTGGTGCGCGAACTTCCCAACCAGGCGCTTTCTCTTGAATTCGTCTTTGAAACAGTCGTGAGTCTGGACACACAGCGTGCGCTTTCAAACGCGTGCAGTCATCCTGACCAGCGGGCTAGACTTCTCCCTGTTTCCACGGTCAATTGCACAAATCACTAACGCCTATGGTGTGCAAGAATCTTCGGTTGCGTTTACGCGTGGTCGCTGGGATCTGGAGCGGTGGGGTGCTGCACCTGCGGCTGCACACGCTGCAGGTGCTCAAGTGCTCGCTTGGATTGACGCTGGAGACACGAGGTACCACGCACCACTCTTCCCTTCTTCCCTCCTCTTTCTCCCTCTCTCACATACACACGCGTGAAACCATTGTGTGCCGGCTTAGTGCTGAGCAGCAGTGGCACAGATGGGTGAGTGCGATGGGCGGACTCTTGTGCGCTTCTCTGAACTTCATCGATACTACACTCACCGTGTCTCCGCAACTGTCGTTCGTGTCGCACGGCTATGGTATCTGGTCTGGTGTCGCTATCGCTGCTCACAAACCACGAAACCACGCACAGTGTCAACCAATGCGACACTGCGGATGGCAATGCTGTCGCGTGAAACTGTGTGTACAGAGAACCTCACTCCGTGGCTGAAACAGCTCCCTTGTCAGCACAAGGTGGCGCCATCTCTCCTGCTACCCTGCCTCATCGTGAAAAAGGCCGGTTTGTCTTCGTTGATGGATTCTCATCGATTACTCGACTCCATGTATCACTCCATGTCTGTGCATTTGCGACATCGCTGCGAGGTGATCGACCACAGCCTGGTCCATCCCGACTCATCGTGCTAGACCGCTGAGTGTGTGGCGCCAGAGTGGGAGCTGCGACAGCACTTTGTAGCTGTGCTGCCTTCTTCCGACGTGGACGCATTGAACGGTACAACCCTTTGCGCACACATTTGCACATGCACCCATGCACTAACCATCGACTGAACAGAAATAACGCTCGCCTCACTGCTAAATCGGGAAATGAACACCACATGCTTTCTGGCAGAGAAGTCTGAAATATCCATTGAGCTGCTGCCGTTGAGCAGGTACAGCCTACGCTCGACACCAGACACATCGACAAGCACAGGAAAGGCCGTGTACAACACACGTAGCATCCCTTGGTGGCATGGGTTGAACGCGTGAAATAGGCATGTCCACTGCACGCGACGTCGGACTGTCGATGAAAAAAGATGACCTGCCAGCGCAAACACTCGCCGACCAATCGCCCATCTACCAGCTTGTTCTTGCTGAGCGCCATCTAGAGGGTCTGGGACAGGAGTCAGCACGCCTGGTCGTCAGCCTGACCAACCGAGACGCCACACATGGCCGCACTGTCACGCTTCTTGAGGTGCTGCCGTGGTACCTAAGGGTCTACGCCAGCACACTTGTGATCAAAGCGCTGGACGGGACATGTGAACGTAACTCCGCCTTCCTTGGCGCGCCCATCTCACCGCCCGGGGCTAGAACGCACGCTGTACTATCAGCCTGCGCAAGATCGATACCGGCCGTCGATGCTTGAAATGGATATCTGGCTGTCGGCTAGTGCACGCGTTCACATCACAGTGGATGTGGAGTTTGCTTTCCTCAAATACACCGAGCATCCTCCTGATGCCAGCCGTGGACTGGATCTACCACCGTCGATAGTAACGGTGCATCATGAGCAAGGGTATGTGCAACATGTGTTCGCGCTTGTGCTCACGCTCGTGAACTGGTCCCGATGACTAGGCCAGCAACACGCATATACACGAACACACTGCTTATTGCGCTACCGACACCCGATTTCAGCATGCCTTACAATGTCATCACTCTCACCTGCACTGTGGTGGCATTATCCTTTGGCTCGCTGTACAATCTGCTCACACGACATCTCGAACCGGTGATTGCCGTGCCCCCGCATGTGCTTCAATGACAAAGGGATGGCAAGGGATTGGCGTGCCATGCTGCCTGTCTATCTTTGCCTTGGTCGTCCCGTTTCCCACTGACACACACACACACACACACTGAGTGCGATGCGTCGGCAGGCCATCTGTGTGCGGTAACGATGGCGGTGCTGATGCACGGTTACCATGTTTCATCGCGAACTCTCATTGTAGAAAGCAAGATGTTCGTTTCAGATGATACGCCATTATGCAATACAGTTTGTATTAGTTCTATTAAAAATGCCACCACTTCTTGTTAGTTTTTTTACTTGCTTTGGCGGAAGAGGGTGGTGGCGGAGGTAGTGGAGGACGGACCACGCGCGTGTTTGATGCTTTCGAAGCCAACGTCAGTTTAAGCTTTTCATGGATCTCATCAATCTCCTTCTTCAGCCACCCTCTCAGCTCTGGCGACAATTCTTTCTCCCAGCCAAGGAACGACGCCGCCCCATCTATGCTGATCTCTAGACTGTGCTTCTCTTTCAGACTTTGCGCAAGGTACTTAATAAAGTGTTCTTCGGTAGGAAACTTTCGCATAAAATAGGAATTTCGTCTTGCTTTGTAGGGCAGAAAACGCTTCGCCATAGCAATAACATCTGCAAGTGATAGATGGAACGAGTAGTCAAACAACTCAAACGCATCACCATCAGAGACGCCAAACCGGTCATTGATAGCTGCCGTCAGCAGACGAAACTGTTTCGGAATGTCTGTGGGGAGAACCCCGGAAGCTAACTTTGCCTGCCCCTCCGCATATCCCTGGGGGGTTGGAAAGCCAACGCGATACCGTGCATCATGGCGTGCCACTCTGTCCGAAGCCATCCAATCGGCTAAGATCTGTCCAATATGGCCTTTCTCTTGGATTCTGTTGTGCATGTCACGCGGTGAACGATACCAGTTGAGGACGGTTAGAATAATATTGCTCGGACGTATAGGTCGCGGAAGATAGCTATGATGGTAGAGACTGAAAACGCGGGGCGTGAGAGGAGCTGTAAAGTAGTCGGCGGTAAAGCCTGCGTAAGCAAGAAGGTCCCCTCTTACAGCCCACGATTGTCCGGTATCAATATCACTGTGCGACAACACATCGACCCAGACATCCTGTGGCACTTTCAGGAACTGAAACAGCGAGTCTGCCGGATACGACGGGCCTTCGACAGGGGATTCGCGTGAAAGCGACGAGAACGCGTCGTATACAAGGTCTCTGTAGGCTTCCCTCAGTTTAGGGTCCCAGTGTATGGACCCGTCAGCCATGTCGATAAAGTGGGGCGGGTCCCATGTGTTGCGGTTCATCCTTTCCGCAGGCAGCGGTGTTCCCAAAAGCGTCCTGAGACTGGCCTTTGCTTCGTTGAGTGACTGGTCCTTCAGTATCTCAGCAGCCTTCTGTGCGTTTGTGCGACGTGGAGGCCCAGTAGGGTTATCCAAGCGTGGGGGTGGCAAGAGCGGTGGGCTGGCGGAGGGAGTAAGCATGTCGATAGACTGGCGGTGGGTGGTTGTATGCACATTGAGGTAGGGAAGATTAAGATGGTGGGGATCAGCGTGGTGGGGATCAGCTTGGTGGGGATTAGAGTTGCGCTCGTTAGAAGGGATCATGGCGCCAATGCCGACAGCTGCGGCCAACAGCATCAAGGAGCAAGTGTGCGTTGTGTGCATTGTTTCTTTCTTTCGTGGCGGTACTTTTATCGAATGCGGAGTGTGCGCGCGCGTAAAAGAATGCAACAAACGGAAAGACGTGCAAGCGCACAGCCAAAGCGGCCAGTTTTTTTAAATCGAAAAAATCACGTGGGCGGGTTGCCAATCACCGCTCACCACTTCGCATGTGCTGAGCAATCGCCGTTTGGCGGCGGCAAACAGAAAAAATGTGAAGAAATGTGGAAAAATGGTGATGCATGCACGCAGGTGGAATGAGCACGGTCGGTGGGTACGTAGCCGATGAGGCAGGCGTGTGTTTGGGAGAAGGCAAGAGCCACACACACCACCGCCACACACAAACACTGCGCTTTTGCTCGATCCACGATGCTCCAACAGTGTTGGCACAGGCGTCAACGCGTTTTATCCGCCGAGAACACGCTGACGCTGAGGAAAGCATGAGCAGGCCGGCGCTGTGTGCGGTGCTGCGTGATTGCGCTGTCACAACTGCATAGTTCTTGTGAAAGCTAGCCGGATGCGCCGTTCTGTTGTCGCGCTGCTTCTCTTCCCACTTGTCTGTGCTGCTGTGCTGCGCGTTGATATCGCTTGTTTGTTGTTCTCCATGCCTCGCAACACCCGCCTCTATGCAACACTTCTGCTTGCATGCCAGCTTGGATCTGTCAACTGTACCCATCGCACCACCACCACCACCACCACCACCACTCCACCACCAACAACCAACGTTCAACAGCAAGCGGGTGAACCCGGTGGTGTTTCTATGCCGTTTGATAACAATTACATTGTCGCTACTCCCTCTTTACCACTCCAAGAGCAACCAGACGAAGACTACAGCACTATTCAGTCTGTCTCACTTGCGCAGTCGCTCGCCAAGTGTTTGAAAGACTTTGATTCTTCTTCGCCACTGTATAAGCAAACGAAAGATCTGAAAAGTAAGCTCCTTTTCCCACAACCGCGCTCTACTGACGTGTTTCGTCCCAACTGCACATGGATGCATCTTACCTACCCCGCAACAGTGTATCCTGGCGATACTTTTCTCGCCCTCGGGGAGACCGCATGGATTTGCAAGGAATTTTTTGTGACGAAACAGTATCCGGTACCGCGAGTGAACCCGGACGGATTGTGGTTTACGGTGTTTGTGGCGCAAGACAGAAATAGCAACAGACTGTTGCTCCGATCCCCCAGGTGGTCCAATAATGATGTCATGAAAGATGGCGTTGAATTGGACAATGTCAAAATACGATTCAACCTTCTACGCACAGAGTATTACCTCAGCAAGGTATTCACATGCGCTTTCGCGTGATTAACGACGTGCAAGGCGTATATTAGGCACGGATATCTTCCTATGCAAGGGTTTTATCCTAGGACAGAGATGCGGAAGTATGACGACGAGAAAGTGCATGGCACATATCCAATCTCTGTACAGCTGCTTACGGTCAAAAACCGGTATGGGCAAGATGTGAAAGTGCTCGGTTCTCTGAAAAATGTGCTGCTCGACTCCTCGATAATGGCGGGTTTTACGCCCAAACTTATGTTCAAGTTTATATACACTCTCTTTGAATGTATGTCCTTGCCTTTTGCTGTGCCTGATTTTTAGATGTGGGCACAACCTTCGAACCACAAATCGTCAATATGAACTTGAATCCGCAAAGTAGGTTGCACTGCAGTTGTCATTTCCTAATCACGAGACAGCCATCTATGTCACAGAAGCATATGACCCAGTGCTTACTGGATATGGGTTTTCTGCAAGAGCAGGTCCAAAGATATCTGCTGAAAATGGTGCTTTCAGAATGACACGTTTGTCCGTAATCAAAGATGTGCTAAAAGATCCCCTTGCTCCTTACATACCGCCAAGGAACGCTTATCAGTCACCGGAACTGAAAGCATCTGATCGCGAAGCGATGTTGAAGTGTGGCATGTCAATGGACGTCTACAGCCTGGGGTTGATCCTGGTAAGACTTTTGCCTGGACTGGGCTTGTCAATGCCGGTGGACAATCCGCCGGTGAACAAGTTGCCGGAAGACGAGCGGCTAGTGAGCAGCTTGCCGGTGAACAGTCTGCTGGTGAGGAGCTTGCCAGCGCGCAGCTTGTCAAAAGATGGTCCGCCAGTGGGCAATCCGCTAGCGAGCAGCTTGCCAGCGAGCAGCTCGCCAGTGAGCAGCTTCTCAAAAGCCAATCCGCCAGCAAGGGTTCTACCGAAGGACTTTCTACCCTTGAAAATCCAGACAATGGATAGGATTCATCCACGTATGAGAAAATAGTAAGCAAGCTTGGATGGTCTGTCAGAAGAAATGTTAACGACAATCAGCTCTCTTCAGCACGTGTTGGCTTCACTTCGCCCTCGCTCCAGGAGAGAATCAGGAGTGCCGCAGACCGACTTGCTACTAAACCCTCAAGCGTCATCGAGAAACAAGACCCCACAAACAGCAAGGCGGAAAACCCCACTTCGTATCCCGTTCAGTCGCCGTTCAAGACAGCAAGAGCAAAATGATCAGCTAAACGCGAAGACAGAAGGTCCAATCGCGCCGAAAGATGGGTCTGCATTTAAGGAGCAAGCCGATGAAGTGACTACGGCAGAAAACGAGCTTAGATCCTGGGACCAACTTAAGTGTTTTATCACGAAAATGATAGCGCAGGACTGCAAATCCCGTCCTGATATAGGTAAAGTTTTAACCTCCAATGAAATACGGAAGGATCTAAAGGCCTATCTTAAGTCGGAAGCGAAAAGGAGAGAGGGCAATCCTGATCAATAGCATGGGTTGTTTGCTGCTAGCTAGCAAGAACTGTACATAGTCTTTCAATAACTGTTGTTTGTCCATCGACAGTGCTACTTTGAAACGCTTGTTGCGAGTGTTAGCATAACCGATTCCTCCTCGTTTGCATCTCGCTGGGACCTGACGGCTGTTTACTGCGTAGTAGGCGTATGCGTAGACAGCACATACACATTACTGTCATATGCAGCCCAGATAGTGACGAATTGGCCCGAATATTCAGAGAAAGAAGAAGGACGCACATATGTGGTAATGTGTTTGACCGCTTACTGTTTGTCTGTTTGTTTATCTCTTTATCTCTTTCTCTCTTTCTCTTAAACACCGGCGATTCTAATACCATTCACCCGCAGCTATTTCCATCATGCGTCCACTTCGCTGTCCATCGGCGCCTTTCCCTTGAAGTGCGCTGCTCTGGTTTTGTTCAGCAGCAAGCCCGATTGATGTATCGATCGCCACAGCGTCCTAGCCATATCACCCGCCAACCTTGCGAGTTGCTTGTCATCGCCGGTGCTGAACTGTTTCTGCCATTGTTCATGATTCTCGCTGTACCCCTTTTGCCACCATTCATTCTCGTCTGACGCCACTTTCTCCGTCAACGACAATGTCACCAGTGCACGACCACTCTTCTGCACTTGCACCTTGTTACTGTTCACAACATTAGGCAGAAGTTTCACGCTTATTGCACTGGCATTGCACGTAGTGACAAGCGCGCGTATCACTTCCAGCACCCGGCGCAATGCTCCTTCGTGGACCGACGTGAGCTCCATCGCCTCTTGCACCAGCGGTTCCTTCTCGTTCATCTCCTGCTGCACATAAAGGTCCGCCGTGATCGAGTGCACCACGTCCAGGCCTGCTTGCACGCGATCCTCGTAAACCTCACGTATGTTTGCGTTGTATAGCTGGATCTTCTGGAGATCCTGTGCTGTGTCGTATAGCTGAGTCAGCGCATCTCTCGCCTCCTTGAGCGCAGGTGTCATAACTTGCGAGAGCGGAGCGGCTGGGTGGGCGTGAACAGCCACGGCGGCGATACTGAGTAGCCCAAGGAAATGCATAGTGAGCAGTATACCTTCTCACTAGCACCGTCGTCCATCGCTGTTTTGTAAACTGCTCACACGTGGTTGTAAGAAGACGCGTGATGGATAGCGCGTGGTGTTCGGCGCGTGCCGTTCTTTCATGCGATGCACTGGCGCACCTTGCTCGACCAGGAGCGGATCACTTTCCTGCCCAAACACTCCGCTTCTGCTCTCCAACACCGCTCGAGCTTGCATGGATCGACAGTGGCTTCCGTTCGAGCATCACTCTTCTTGGCAATGCTCCGCTTGGCAGGAAACAATGCTGGTGGCGATGGCGTGAAAACGGAGGGCGAGGCGCGGGAGTGGAAAACCAGATTCACTGCACGTTCCGGCCTTCAACAGAACGCACTTCCCGCCATCTTTCTGTGCTATTCTTTGCGCAACAGACGGCTCTTGTGCACTGTTTGCGCATCCTTGGTTCGTCAGAGTAGCAGCGAGTGTCGCTTGTCGAAAGGCGTTGCGTTGTGCAGCTGCCCTAACCACGACAACCACACTTGCCACACATCTTTTGCTGCTACACATCTTCTGCTGCAACACGCTTGAAGCTGTCACTGTGTACTGCATATGCACTATGCTTAAGCCATCCTGCACCTGAAATAGTGGAGCACGGGAAGAATTCTTCCTGTTTTGAGGATGTGGTTTGTTGCTGGGTCCTCCTGTTGTGTATATCCACGCATCCCCGCATCCCCACATCCTCTTCCTTCTCAGGCACAGCATACGGCAGCCTGTTCGAGCAGCTAGCTTGGAGTGATCATTCATTGCTTGGCGACAACACGCAAAGGCAAACGGAGGACAGAGGGTGAAAGCTGCCGAGGAATGCATAGTTTTGCAGTGTGCATGCGCTACACACGCCACTCCCAAACAGAACATGCTTCACATGCGCTTTTGTATCAAGAAGCATGGTCCCATAAGAGCTACAATGAAGCTTGTATTGAACAGGCCTAATGTGAGAGGAGTTGTTCGCGAAGTACGAAGAAACGCGCGTCTGAGAAAATGCTTAGCTCGTCCTGGCAGCCCCCCCCCACGCGTCAGCAATCAGCCGTCCTCCCCATGCACCGCCACTGTGACGCATACTATGTCATATGCAACAGGTGTCTTATCTTCAATGGTAAACCACAAGCCGCGTGGATCAAGCTCGCCACGAGCATTTGGGATAACGGCTGGCATACGTCTCAGGAGAAGCAGTTCAGGATGATGCTCTCTGATGAAGACTGTGCCACGAACATGTTCGTACAAAGCTGCCTCTCCAGCTAGCGTGACTTGTTAGCTCACAAGCAAGACCACAGCAGCCACATAACTCCCTGCTCCTCTCCACTTACTAGGTAGCTTTGTCATGCATATGGTTTTGATATTTAGCTCGTGTAATGCAGCTTCCACACTGTGTCGCGTGGTAGTGTCCTACAGGCACACAGGGGTCAGCAATGTGCTTTGGCATCCACACCATCTGTTTTCTCACAGTTTTGTGTTGATGCAGATGGGTGAATGTCAGAGCGACGTGAGGATGGTCGGAGAACTACACAATAGACACCGATGAGTCCACGTCTGTTCTGCCGTTTGCATGGCATGCTCTGAGAGCAAGACACACAACTTACCAACAGATTTGCAGCATTCTGCCATCCATCCATACACACACACATACACATTCGCATGAGCACGCAGCTACACATCCACGCTCGGTATCGCTTACCGTCGCATCATCTATCTGCAGGTTCACCGGTATGCGTTCTATAAGCACCAGCCTGTTTAGCGAAGAGAGTATTTCTTTGACATCCCTTGCCATGATAGTGGGCAAATAGGTATGCAAATACTCAAAAGTATTCACGATCATGTTCATCTTGTTGTGCAGCGTAAGAAGGTGCAAGTGATGCGAGTCCGCTATGTGTTTGACTGGTGATGACAGCAGCGCAAAAATCTCAGCGCAGTATGTGTGGTAGATGATTTCAGCACTCTGCACCACTGAATAAAACTGCTGGAGAGCATCGGAGTTTGCGGAGTATGCCATTGACTTGGAATACAGATACAGCCATTTCGCACACCAGTAGTAGATCTCATACAGCTGATTGATGCTGTTGCTGTAGATCATCGACGGCGGGATGGAAGAGGGGAGAGGGTTGTTGCTGTGGACGGGGGTTTCTAGCACGGGGTGGTGAGGATGGCTGTGCGGTTCAATATAGGTTGACACCGTGGGGTGGGGGTGCTCTGTCGTGTGCTGTAAAGATACTGGCGCGAAGGCGTGGTGATAGTCGTTCGGCCCTGTGTAGGTCATGGTATGTTGCGGGTGTTCTGCCATCTGCTGTGGAAACACGGATGTGGAAGGGGGATGATGGTGATAGCCGACAGACGCATCCGCACTGAGTGTATAGCGTTGAAGACGCTTGCTGTGCCTCTTCAGTACATTGTTGCTGTCGTCTGACGAGCCACGCCACACATGCTGATCAGGTGCTGCTGAGGACCCCGACGCTGTTCCTGCAACAGCAGGCGATGTGGATTTGGCAGTCGCAGTCACATACACGAAAGAGATAAACTGCATGGCAGACACTTGCTGGTTCAGCTGATTGATGAGCTATGTCTTCAGTCAGGGTTGCATGGTGCGGTGCAGCAGTGTGCTTACTACGTAGTCGCTTCCGATGTACCGCGGGTTTTCCAAACTGGTGGTGACCTCCCACCAGTGCCTTTGCACTTCCACAGGAAGGTCCAGCTTCTTTGTCGGGCCAATGATGAAGATGCGCACGGTGTCTGCTTGATACACAAGCATTCCCACTATGTTCGTTTTCGGAATGCGCAGTCCTATCAAGCCATGTGCTACAGATGCGAGAGTGAGCACGAGCAGAGAGGGGGGACGACGGGCGTGTGTCTACCTTGCCCATATGCTATGCACACGACTTTCAAGCCGTGTCTACGCAGTATGCGCTTGTGCACCAGTGTCGCCTCTTTAGCGGAGTACTGGAGTGTGTCGGCTCGCGATAGCAGCTCTCTGTCTGCCGGGGTGAGTGTCACATCGTTGCCCAGCTACATCTGTGTTAGGCACACCCGCACTCTCACAATACTGCGCTGAGGTACCATCGCGTTCAGGGTTTCCTGCGAAGGGAGTAAGCACGAGGCGGCATTGCGGAGGCGGCACATACCGTTGCGTCGTAGGAAGGACCCACGTGTCGAAAGAAGAAAGGGTGTTGCAGACTGACTGTCAGTCTGTACAGCAGTGGATGCATCTTTTGGAACATTCCCCACCGCTGCAGTATACTCAGTCTATCGTACTGCATGACGGGCAGCTGAATGTTCTGCATCATCTCTTTCTGATACCCATTGACACCCGTAGTGTCTAGCGACAGCAGGTGCATGACCTGCGTATACAGCAGCTGCATGTCATGCAGACTCACAGTAGCTGTAGCAGCAATAGCCTCGTACACATCGAGGGCGACATCCAGCAGTTGGATCTCATTGTGGGATTTCCACTTGGACGCGATGACCACCTGCGGCCTCCTTGGCTGTGCGGATGCAGCATCCACCACTTTGCGATAGAAGCAGATGGCGCCCTTCTCGCCGATGTAGAGCTCTTTGTTGGGGTCGGGATGGTGGTTGTGGAAGTGGAGAGGAGGGCGATGGTGAAGAGAAGCGAAGACACGCGCAGGTGCCAGCAAGCAGAGCAGCGCAAGTGTGAGTGCGAGCGTAGGCGTCATGTGACAGCGCAGATGCAGCCACAGAAAGAATGTTGCTCACACGCCCTGAGGCACAGGCGGGGCGGGGGCAGGGCGGGGGCGGAGTGGCGGCTTTTCACCAGCCGCACGTTGCAGAAAATGTGTGGCGCCACTTCCACAACGCAGCAGCGGGTGCTTGCCTGTGGTCACGTGCCCCACCACACCCCACAAAAATAACAGCCGCAACACGCGCGTGGCTTGCTGGCCTGCTCCACCACCGCCACCGCCACCGCCACCGCCGCCTCTTCGTCTATTTCTGGTGGGCACGCGTAGGCTTGGCTGTCGTTTCTCCTTTCTGTGGGAACGAATGAGCGAGGCTGTCGGTGTTGATCCGCTGGCTGAAGAGCTGGTTCAGCTGCGTGCTGAGAATGCACAGCTGCGACGTCAACTAGAGCAGCACACGTCGTCTCACGTTATCCCCTCCGCCTCCTCCGTGCTCTCCACGCAGCAACAGCAATGCCAGGGACAGCTGACGAACGCTGATATTCGACGCTACTCACGCCAGCTGATCCTGCCTCAGGTCGGCATGACGGGTAGGACCATGGTTGCAGAATACTGTGCAATGGGATACAGGCCAAATGAAGCTACGCCAGGCGGCTGTGCTGGTGGTGGGTGCTGGCGGCCTGGGTGCACCTGTGCTGCAATACCTTGCGGCGGCTGGTGTGGGTAGGCATGGAACTCGCATAGCACGCCATTCACACATAGCAAGGCCGTATTGGTATTGTCGATCATGATACAGTGGAAGCCAGCAACCTTCACCGACAAGTGATACACACTGAATGCGATATCGCTGTCCCAAAGGCTGTGTCAGCACGCCATGCCGTCCTAAGGCTGCAGTCGGCCTGCGATTGCATCGCATACGTCGAGCAGTTCACGTCGACAAACGCGGTGTCGATTGCAACCCGGTACACACGCATACACGGCGAGTACACACATTCACCACAGCCAGATACGACATAGTGGTGGACTGCACCGACAATGTAGCCACCCGCTATCTGCTGAACGACGTCAGTGTGCTGCTTAACAAGGTGCTTGTGTCGGGAAGTGCGCTGCGCATGGAAGGACAGGTCACCGTGTACCACTACGCAGACGGACCATGCTACCGCTGTCTTTTTCCTGAGCCCCCTCCTCCCGAAAGTGTCACCAGCTGCTCCGATGGCGGTGTACTGGGTGTCGGTTCGTTCCCGTGTCTGCGTCGCACTATGCCCCGCTTATCCTCCTGCGTAGTGTGTGGTGTAGTTGGATGCTTACAGGCACTGGAAGTGATCAACATCATCGTCGGAATGAAAGGTAACAAATATACTACGCCACGCTACTCACCCGTCACTCGTCGCCCGTCACCCGTCACTCATTACTCTTTGTAGACAAGACACAGCCTTGCTTGACCCTGTTCCATGCACTGGGCCAGCCGATGTTTCGCACCGTCAAGCTGCGGCATCGACGCACAAACTGTGTTGTGTGCGGAGACACACCCACCCTGAACAAGTTGATTGACTACGAGCAGTTCTGCGGCATGCCCGCAGTAGAAAAGGCATGCCCGCATCGTGGCAGACCAGCGATTGATGCGAGTGTAGATGCCACGCGTGTCGTTGCTTACGCCCGACCAGCAGATATCGTGCCAGGTAGACACTTGGCCCTTTACGGAGAGAAGGGAGGATGGGCGGGCATCAACTTGCATAGGACTATGCTGAGCTCTGCTGTACACGTCAAGAGCACCTGCTCCTTGACATTCGTGAGCCTGTGCAGTACGACATCTGTCGTCTTCCGAACGCCACAAGTATGTCGCTTTTCTTGCAGCACAGGTGGTTGAACCGGGATCGGCTGTAGATGTTCCTTGGCTCTCGTGGACGTCGCGGATCGAGCAGATTGTCGATTTGGCGCGAGGGAAACATGGTGGGTGAATGCCATTGTCTGTCTGTCTGCATGCATGCCTACAACGTGCCTGACTATGCGAAGTGTATGTTGTGTGTCGACTGGGAAACGATTCGCAATACGCAGTGCGTCTTCTCCGAGAGCACGGACAGGATCATGCATGGGACATTTCCGGGGGACTGGAGGAGTGGGCCCGTGTGGTCGATCCAGCGTTCCCCATGTACTAGGGCAGTATGCAAGCACTGAATGGTTGTTATCATTGCTCGCCTGCTCGCCTGCCCGTCTGTCTGTCTATTTATCGGTCACAACTTGTTCCAACGGAGCCACTTGGCAAGCACTGGGGAAGAGGACACCCAGTGCACAGCCCACAGCATACCAAAGCGATGTCCAATCACGTCGCAAGACACAATGGATCACTTGTAGCACCTGCTACCGCATGCTCTCGCTACAAACAGGCTTGGGGGTGGTAGTATAAAACAAATGACAATCGAAGTTAATGTTTCAACAGGACTGCTTTCTTTCGTAAAACAGACAAATGTTCGCTGCCATCGCGAGTGGCCGAAACAGCGCCAACGACGCTGAAGGCAACGCCCCCTGCGCCGACATGCCCATGCAGTCACAGCTGCAGCACCACACGCAAAATAATCAACAACCACAACTACCGAGCCGCACATTATGTTACCAATATGGCGAAATTGTGAGACGCGGGGAGATCCCCACGACATGCACCCTCGACGAGTTCCATGCGTTTGCCCATCAAAAGGTGTGTGTCCCCGCCCCTCCCACGCTCACTCCTCCACGCCTGCAGACCGGGCATTCGTTTCCACGCGTGGCCTACCTATTCCGTGACATGTGGGTGGATGTATTTGACGAAGATGAATTCCAGCTGGCGCTGAAAACAGATGCAGAACCACACTTTCTTCTGTCCGAGTCGGTGGAGTCTGCCGGCTCCCCCGTCCCCAGCGACTACTCGGGCGAAGGCACCACTCCGCGCGCGTCTGCATCAGCACGCCGCCGACTGAGTGCTGCAGTGCCGTATCTGACGCGCACGCTCTCTCAGCATAATACGCGTGCTGTGCCGTTTCCTGCGTTGTCGCGTGGTCCTGGTAGACTACCACGTGTGTCGTCTCCGATGAAGACATTCTACCAGCTAGGCACCGTGCACCGCCTATGGCAGGAATGGAACGAGGGACTGGACGGCGCACCGAGCCTGCGAAGTCTGGACGAGGAGCATGGCAGTGCGTGGCGCCGTGACCACTACCAAGCGTATCAGCGCCGCATGCGCATTGTACGCGAGATCCAGCGTCGGGGAGCGGAAGTGGGTGTGGAACGTGCCATCTCGGAACTAGAGCATATTGGCAGTTTGCATCGGGTGACAGAGTACATACGCGATCGCGATAACAAGCGAAAACGTGAAAATGCCGACGATTCGCTGTTGATCACCGATGAAACAATGCTAGAGGTGCTCGACGAGACAGGCGGTCAGCCGCAACAGGAAGAACAGCATCGACGTAAGTCGGTCAAGGGCGAGGACGACGTGGTGGTGGATTAGGTATCTGATACACTGCTGTATTTGTGTAACTGGGCTAGCAGCCATCTGCTCCTAGGCAGAGAGATTTTTACGGGTGTCTGCTTGCGGATCAATTAGACGGTTAATGAAAAAAGACGAGCAAGGCCAGTGTCGCTGCCAGGTTGGATATAGTGCGTGTGGTGGTGGTGGTGGTGATGATGATGGCGACGGTGGTGGTGGTGGTGGTGTGGGCAACCGGTGTAAACACACAAACGGAGTTTATATGCGGGTGCGTGCATGTATAGCAAAGGCAATACTACCTGCTGCTTGAGGTGTTTCGACTGTCTTGTGTGTGTCGTGCGGAGTGACATGGCCATTCCATACAGCAAGAGCAACAGTATACACAGTGCAATGCAGTCCATGTAGCATGCATGCTGTTTGCAGCGCTTGTCTCCCACGCTGGTCATCGAGTGCGTATGCGTATTTGGCATCAGCCCAGCGGCATCGTTTGCCGGGTCAACGGACACTTTCAGACCATCTCGTTTCTGTGCTGCAAGCAACGAGCAGCCACCACTTCAGCTGGAAGAGGCAAAGGTTCACTGCTCATCAGCAGAGCATTCAGCAGTTGTGGAGCGTGCAAAGCGCACAACCATGCACTTAAACATAGCGGCGTTGTTTCCGCCACAACCGCCCTTTCTCATCCTCTCCACTGTTGACAGTCACATGCACCGCTAGTTTCCAGCGTCTGTATTGGTGCATGCGCAGCCACCCCACAGCCGCCACAGTCGCCAGCGGTGTTTCTTAGCATGCTTCTGTCTGCAATGGCTGTGGGTGAGTAAACGGAGTGGCGAATGGACGGAAGGTGGCGGGAGAACTACGTATGTTCACACGTCATCGTTAGCTAGCTCGCAGAGCTACAGCGCATACACCAGGAGAGCCTGTTGCCAAAGGAACGCTGCTGACGATAGTATGACCCGCTGCTCTGGCTGCTCTTTCCCACACCTCGCTCTAATGTCCTGTGGGTGTCCCATCGAACTCATACGCCTTCATTGTCAAACGCTTCAACCCCCCAAAAGCCGTCTCGATATCTACAAATCCAACATACACTCGCTGGACGCTCTCGCTAACGCTGTTCTACAATTGTGGAGCAGAATGTATCATCCTTGGTGTGTGATCACTGCAAGCAGCAACACACCATGCATTTTAAAGCAAATCAGAAAAGTGTTTGACAAAGAGACGCTGGACGTTATCGTGGAGGGCTCGTTTTTTCAGTGCAACCACAGTTTTTCGCTAGCGTGTTTGAGAGCCGGCGCTAGTCTGTGTTGCAAGAACTTCGTGGAATTTTGGCAGCAGTCATCCTCATCGACCACACTCACGGTACACGCAATAGTTGCCGCATGCATAACTCTGCTAGAGGAAGCCAATTGCATTCTACCACAAAACCGACAGCTACTACGACTTCTCCAACTTCGCTTATGGACACGAGTTTGTCTGTTGTGGAGAGCACTACCGCACCTCTGAGCACTACTGTAAAAGCACCTCCTTATCCTGAGTGTCTTACGGGTTAGACCAGGCGATGAAATTCAAAGATCCGTGCTTGCAGTATATGATTCGCACTAGCTATTCAGCGCGCGATGCTTTCATCAGAGGCCACAGTGACGAGGCATGTGTGCAGCCGAACTGGAACAACATGCGTGAACAGGTCATGCGTACCGCATTGCTTTACAAGTTCACACACAGTGATCTTCTTAAGCTAAAGTTGATGGCAACATGGCCAGCATGCATCCACGAAGACACGAGCGTCGATACGTACTGGGGATTCGATTGCAGCAGAAATGTTGGACAAAACAGGCTTGGTCAATTGCTGATGGATCTGCGATCGGCTTTGTGGGAACATTTTGTTACTCATGGGAGCACGGAGCTCATGCAACTTAGATACAAAGACAACAGAGAGCAACAGTGCTGTGTGTAGCTTGCGGAATGGAGGGTGCGTTTAATAAACTACGAATGCAGTGGCTGCCTCTTGCGCACACTGACCAGCCATTTGGTGGGCAGCTCATGGCGCACTGCTCACCACCAGGATGGGCTGTGTTTTAGAGCGAGCAAGTTCTTCGCACACGGTGCACGGACTTCGCGGGGAGAAGGGCGGCGGGGAGCGGTACAAAAGAAGACGCAGCGTGTCCAATGAGTGCGAGTCTACTCGCTTGGTTGTAGCTTATTAGGCAGCTGGCTTGACTGGCGTTGTGGAGGTTTCCTTTCCGACGTCGCTGCTGCCGCCGCTGCCACCGCTGCTCACCGACACCCGCGCCCACAAGAGCGAGAGAAAGAACGAACACACACAGACATGTCCTTCGCCGCACCACCACAACTTCCCATCGCCATCCGGCGTGCGAAGCCAGACGCCCCCTTGCCCTCAGACTACGGCGTAACGCCGCGTGGCACCATCTACTCCACTACACCCGGCGGTACGTCGCACGGCAGGCAGACCATGCATGCTCACACGCACATGCTACAGGGACGAGAATCATCTATGAGCGTAAAAAAATGATGGAGTTAAGGAACTCCCCGTTTTCGCAAACGCCGCCTGCCTCGCTGCAGTTTGTGCCGGGTGTGACTCGAGCGTCGTTGGGCAACGCCTCGTCGCCTCTCTCACAGTCCACCACGAGTGCAACTGCGTCCGGCCAGCCATCTCTCCACGGATTGCTGACCACGATCAGCCACGGTGGTGCGCCGTCACCGCTGAGGGAGCAGCCGGAGGAGGAGTGTGAGCAGCAGCGTGACATGGAGAAAGGGGGACATACGGATGTGTTTGAAATGGAGATGGAATAGTTTGCTACGTGTGACGTGGAGTGAAGTGGCGGCGGTAGAAGGAATGAGAGAGAGAGATGGAGATGGAGAGAGAGAGATGAACGAAGATGTGAAGGGCGGGCAATTGTCGATGGTGTGGGCCTGCCTGCTTTCTTGTCATGACGACGACATCGACAGGCGTTCCTTGTATTCCCAGCTATCCATGCTTGGCGGTCGGTAATGATTCTCCCGTGCAGGAACAATCCTTCCTTTTCCTATTCTCCTCTTGTTCCGTCTTATTTCTACATCGTCACAGGAGTGAGACAGCTCGTAGCACACGCCATGTATGCGCACCACAGAGCACAGTTGCGAGACACAGCTGCAAACACAGATGAAGCAGCAATGCAGCAACACGTCGTCTGGCCAAACGACAATTTTACTTTGTCCTCAGGAGCGCATGCAATATGCATTCCTAGTGCACACCGCCGCACGCTGTTTAGGTGCGAGCAGGGCGGTCGGGACGCACACGTCGTTCGCCAAAACCGCTGTTGGGGTTGATGACCGCAGCAGTCACCGACAAGTTGGAGATCTGGTCCATGTTCAGCGACTTGAGAAGATCCTACACGGGGTGGAATGGAGGGGACGGAGATTAACACGACGATACAGCAGTGTGGTTGGCAACGCACCCGGGTATCTGGATCCACTTCGATGGTGGGCAGTTCTAGCGCGGAGATCTCTGGGACATACTGGTCCTTTCGCTCACGCTCTTCTTCCTGCAGCTTGAAGGAAATGCCGCGCACGGGTCCTCGCTGAATGCGTTTCATCAAGTGGGTGGTGAAACCGGCAATCTTGTTGCGCAGACGCTTGGAGGGAATGATGGCGACCTCGTCGCAGATCTTCTTGTTGGTCTGGAAGTCCATCGTCAAGCGCGGATAGTATTTCTCAATCAACACGCGCGAAGCCTTCTTGACTGTCTTGGTACGAACGCGACCCTACACATGGGGATCAGCATGGGACGGGATGGCGAAGGCGTGGGGCGGAGGATGCGGTGTATCCGGGACGGGATGGGAGGCATCCATCGGAACACATACCATATTTGCAGATGGTGAATGCCTTTCGACGCGGAGACCGAGGGTACGGTGGTGGCGGTGGCAGGGTCAGATGCGGCGATTTGAAATGCCAAAGAGGCGGATGGTCAGTTGCCGGTCGCGCGTGACACACATAGCGCGTTGCCCGCCAGCGCGACACTTGGACACGGAAGTGCTCGCTGTCGACACGGCATTGCTGTGCGTTTATTAGAAAAGGTATGGGATAATGGCTTTGCGGGTGCGCGGGTAGTCAGCGAATTCGCGGTGGTAGGCACGGTGTTTCTTCAGAGCCCAAGCGGACATTTGCAGGAACGACACCAGCGTGAACAGCCATGCTGAAGGAGAGGAAAGACGCGTGAGTAGGTGGCGGTGGAAAGGCGTGCGAGGGAGGAAGGGTACCAGCAGCACTGCCGACCAACGCGCTGACCACCGCCCATGACAGCGTTTCGAACAGGTAGTTGGGACATGACACCAGGTCAAAACCGAAACCACGAGGGATCTGCCGGCGAGTGGTGCCGGCAGGACGCAGGTGGCGCAGCGTAATGTGAGTGTGTAGGTTCGCAGCTTCGGCCAGCTAGTCGGGCGGGTGAGATGGCGAGCGGGGCAGAATGCGTACCGTCCACACCAGGATGGCGGCAACGATCGCAGAGGTGGACCGGTTCGCATACACGGACCCACTGGCTAGCCATGGACCGTAGATGCTGTATGCAAGCAACACACCGCCAAGGATGTGGTAGTGGAACGAGTTCTTGAAGACGTTCCGTAATGGCATGGTGGCAAGGCTGAACCGATGAACGAACAAGGATTCGAGCTCTCGTTTCAGATAATGCAGCATGATCATGGTAAACGCGATGCTACACACGTACACACGCTGTTGGACGCATACACGCATGAGGATGTACCACTGCACAGTGCTGGGCTGAAACGTCTCCTGATACACCCAGTGTCGACCGAGCAGAATAAGCGGGTGGACGATCAAGGGGCCCAAGTATTCAATGACGAAGACAGTGCGCCAACCGATTTGTGGACCTGTTGTGTTTGGGGCAGTGAGGGGAGTGGAAGGAGGGAGGGGGCAGCGCTGCCGTCAACGCCTACCCAGATCCTTGTATAGCACGGTGTCTGTTGTATACGCGACAGGGTGAGACAAGGGAACGCGAGAGGGATGCTACCTCCTTCGTGTATGCCGTAGTGCGCCAGTGTATCACCCGGTTTCAACACCACCTTGTTCTCTTCACATAATGAACGGGTGGTCGCGAGAGTGTGGCGGTGTTACCGTTCATCAGACGCAGGCGTTGTGGCGTCAGTCCAGGCACTACTTCGTTGAGCCCTCCATTCCCAGCCACCCCGCCCACCATCACCCCAACCACCCCAGCCACTCCAACCTACACAGCCGCAGCACAGCTTCCACCACATCCTCCACCCGCGCCCCTTCCCCCGGCACTTCCACCCGCGTGTGACTGTGCGGTGGGCGGTGTGTGGCGAGCGAAACGTGCATGGCGCCGTGTGCTGTCGTCGGTTGTGACTGCGCTTCTTCATGTCGTACTACTACACCTCGCCACGCGGAATTCTGATCTACCTTGTGGTGCTGATTGTGCTGCTCTACCTCGGCTACCTCCTCTTCACCGGCAATGGCGAGCTGTTCAATCCCGGCCGCTTCCTGCTCACCTCCTCGCCCTACTTCTGGGCCCTGATCGGCGTTGGCTTGTGCATCGGTCTTTCCGTCGTCGGTGCTGCTTGGGGCATCTTCATCACCGGCGCAAGCATCCTTGGTGGAGCCGTGCGTGCGCCTCGTATTCGCACAAAGAATCTGATCTCCATTATCTTCTGTGAAGTGGTTGCCATCTACGGTGTCATTATGGCCATCATTTTTTCTTCACGACTGACTGCCGTGGCTGCTCCTGCCAGTGGTTTCTACACGCCCAGCCAGTACTACACCGGCTACGCGCTCTTCTGGGGCGGTCTCACGGTGGGCCTGTGCAATCTTCTGTGCGGGCTGGCTGTCGGCATCACCGGAAGTAGTGCTGCGCTTGCTGACGCACAAAATGGCACGCTCTTCGTAAAGATCCTGGTCGTAGAAATCTTTGGCAGTGTGCTTGGTCTGTTCGGTTTGATTGTCGGCCTGCTGCTCACAAGCAAAGCCGCTGAATTCTAAGTATTTTTTATCCCCCTTCTTCCTTATCATGCGTTGCCTCGTTTCGTCTTCCTTGGCGGTGTGGTCTTCTTGCTTCCAATCACACATGTGTCTTCTTCCCTTCCTTCTTCGGCTAGTGTTCAGGCGCCGTTCTCCTGTTCTCGCGTTGTTCTGTGTTTGTGTTCATGTGGTGTGTCGCCACTTTCGTTGCTTTCTGCGGTGGTGGTGGTTGTTACTGTTGCTGTTGTTGCCGTTGCCGTTGCCGTTGCCGTTGCCGTTGCCGCTGCTACTGTTGCTCTTTCTTTGCTCACCTGCATCGACCCGTCCACCCTTTAGCATTAGAGCGATGCACTTGCTTCGCACTGACCTCCCGCTCACCGTGACTCTAATCGCCACTTTCCTTTTCCTCCATCATACCTATGCCGCGTCGCTGTGGCACTATCTCATCCACAGATTCACGCCTTTCCAGCTTTTCTTCCTTGGCACCTTCCTTCCCACCGCCCTCGTTTATTGGGCTGTAGCCGGCTTGTTTGCCCTGCCCGATCTTCTCGGTTGGCCCTCCCGGTTCCAACACTACAAGGTGCAGCCGAACAAACAGCCTGTCGCCGCCTGGTACCGCAAAGCTGCCGCTCAAACGATATGGCTACAGCTGGTCGTCAACCTGCCGCTAGCCTTCGTCTTCTATCTCATCGCCACCAACCTGCGTGACCCTTACACCGAACACACCCAGTCCATCCCTCACATCATACGTGACTTTCTTGTCTTCATGGTGATCGAGGAGCTCGGCTTCTATTATGGCCACCGCTTCTTGCACTGGAAGGCCATCTACAAACATGTTCACAAGAAGCACCATGAGTTTATCGCGCCTATCGGTCTGGCTGGTAGGGTGTCGCTGTCCCTCTCCCACTCCCTCTCTCTCCCCCATAACACCCCCTTGCTTAGCCATCTATGCCCACCCGTTCGAGCACCTCCTTTCCAACATCCTCCCATTGGCCCTGGGTCCGCTCCTGATGCGCTCACACATCCTCGTCTTCTGGTCATGGTTGCACATCGGTACTCCTTCTCCCTCGCCTGCATGCCTCACCCCTCAATCAAGGCCAACTCACTGCTATCAACTCACATTGTGGATTCGCACTCCCCGGATTCCCTTCTCCCCTTGCCCACGACTACCACCACCAAGTGTTCAATGCCAATTTCGGTATATTTGGCATTCTAGACTGGCTGCATGGCACGCGTGGTGGGTTTGTCGATTGGCAGCACCAGTGGACCCTTGCACGTCCACAGCGATCCATACAGCCACCCACGTAATGCACAATCGTACAAATAGCATGTATTATGGTATGAAAAAACGAATGCTTGTACGTCAAGACATATGCCTACAACCTGCTAATCATGCTCACTCCCCCAACGCCCATTTCTCGTGCTCGCTACCGCGGTCGATTGCCAAGCTCCTGCGGCAACGCGTCGACTACCGCCTGGAAATCGAATGCACCACCCCCTGGCTGTGCAGGTGAAATATAAAGTTTGCGTAGCCTGACCACCCCATCCCACCCCACATCCATCAGCACTCACCCGCATACACGCAGCCGGCTTACCCTTCGTCCAGCAGTTCCACTACCTCGCTACACCCATCATGTCAGTTGCAGTCTTGCACACACACCACCAGCACACAACCCGCACATACTCTTCGTGACACATCAGCTGGTCTGTATCGCTCGCCAACTGCGTTCTGACGTATTGCGACGCGATCATACACTTTTCCGAGCAGAACGGCAGCAGTGGTGTTCGGTCTACAAGTCGTCCTTTCCGTATGTTGTATCTTCCGGTTATTTGCTAGTGGCATGAGTGGCATCTCCACCACACACCCGCTGCCAACACACCTGCGGCGGTCGCGCACACGACGGATAGCCGCACAGATCATTTGCATCTCGCTCCAGCAACAAGTCGTCGTAATGTCTAGTAGTCAAATGCCGGATCTGCCACTTAGCAACCACCACAGTGCGTGCACACTCATACCCCATGCTTCAGTGTAAGATCGTCAACCGGCATCGACAGCTTTACAATCCAGTCAAACGCACACTGCTCTGTGAGTGCTCGTCTTCGAGCGTCTGGTGATTTTCCGTTCATGTGCAGTGTATTTCGCTCCGGTGTGTGTGTACGTGGGGCACGCCAAGGCTCGCCAGCTTTAGCCACTGCGTCGTTCTCTTTCCAGGCTGGTCACGTGCGCGCGCTGTTTGAGACACCGCGACCCGCGTCCCCGCCGCTCGTTTATTGCAGGCTCACGCCTCATAAAATACATATACGAACGCTGCCGCTCATCCAAAATGGCACGGATATCCTCTTTTAAGCGCCACGGTTCTCTAGGATAAACGACTATCGCCCCAGGGTGGTGAGCATGGCGGGTGCGGCGAGGCGCGCAGAGCAAGTACCTGGAAGAATTTTCGGAAGTTCTTGACATCCAGCACCGTCAACGCTTCCCCGAAGCTTTGTGCAAGCGCGGGGGGACAGCCTTTCGAGGGAAGGTAGACGCTGACGAGATAGTTGGCAATCTCCCGTCCACGTCTTGCGTGCACAGCATGCACTAGTCCACTGATTTCATTGAGCACCTGGCGTGACAGTGTGAGTTTACATCACACAGCAGTAGCAGCAGCAGTAGCAGCAGCAATAGCAGCAGCAGTGTTAGAGCAACGTACCAGTACGGTTTGACCGTCGCCCATGTTAAACGACTCTCGTAGCGGCACGTCAAAACATACCGGCATCACGCTTTCATATACAAACTGCTCGAATCCAGCGAGTGGTCGGCTCACCTTGGTGTCCGAGGCGTCCTGCGTACTCGCCAACCACCCATTCACCATCTTCTCCAGAACGACAAAGCTAAATTTTTGGATCTGCTTCTACGCACGCGTACAAAAGATGAGCACGGAGAGATACAATGCGACTTGGTGTACTTGGCGGTCTGTGTCGTCTCGCGCAAAGTGAAGCACACTCTGCAACACACTGTTCAATTGACCGGCATTGACTGATGGCCGTCCGTAAGTCTGGGTGCAGGCGAACAGTGTAGCACTTACGGTCAGACGTCAGCACTTTGTCCATGTCCGTGTTGAACAAGGCGATAATCATGTTCAGATAGTTCTTCCGAAGTTCACTCAGTTGCACCGCCTCGTCGGTGCCAGAAGGTGTTTGCGCGAGAAACACAAACACCTTTCCAACCACCGGTGTGATCATCTGGTTGATGGCCGGCTCAATTGCCACCTACACACACACGTTGCATGACATCTCTTCCGTGCAGCAAAGCCTCGTACTGTGAACTTGTGCGAAATGAGCCCGATAAACGGAAGAAAGTCACAGATCTCGTCAGCATCACTGTCCGAAATCAAGGGGCTCATGAGCTGCGGCAGAAACTCTAGCATCTCCGTGCCAAGACAATTGATCAGCCGTGACAGCGCGTAGCGTGTCTAAAAGCGCTCAGTTTCCCCAGACCCGCAAGGAGGGATCCTACGCCGTCGCGTAGAGGTCGATGCGCGCGCAGTGCATTCAGGGATGCAACGACAGTTCGCACCGCCTCTTTCATCGTTGGAATCCAGCTCCCGCTGGCAGCAGCGCTTTTAGAAACGTCTGGAAACCCTGGCCCGGGTGAGATGCAACCACGGAAGCAGAACTACCTTTGCTGATAGCGCCAATAGCCATGATGTAGTGATGGAGATAGGTGATGTGTAATGCGCTATTTGTCTGGTCGGATGAGCACGCGTGGGTGGTGCTTGTGCCAATCCCCTCCACAATGGGCCGAATAAGAGCGTTCAGCATAACGGATTTCTTGAGCTCATCCACGCTGCAAGTGATCAAGCTTCCCGCAGTCTCATACAAATACAGCTGGTTCTCAAATGTGCTGGCTGCTCTGTCATGCGGTTCCACGCTGCCTGCCTCCTCAGCCGTCACTTTGATCACAAGAAGATCCTGCAGACTGTTAGCAGAGCTTCGTGCGCAGAATCACCGAAAACGTGGGCAAGATCTCTTCCGCAAGTGTGCTCAGGCAGGGTTTGAGCGATTTGACCAGTCGATGGAACAGGTACCAGATGCGCTCACGCGTCGCCCTAGCTGAATGGTGCAGGCCACTAAAAGAGACGCGCGCTTTCTCATCCCAGCACGCGGAAAAGATGACATACCATGGACCAACCATTGCTCGAAGAATAATCGGAATCAGGTGCTGGCAAATCTCGAATATCGGATAATACCGCGCACAGCACTCGAAATAGAGCAGGCTCACGGCTGGGTGTTCGCAAGCAGACAGATCTGTAGTGGTAGTGAGTCTGGGTGTGATAGCAGCTGCTGTCCTACCGCTCTCCACCATCGTGCGGATAAGTTCACCAAATGGAGTGAGTATACTGACTTGCTGATCGTCCTTGATGCAGTATGGTAGCGGGCTCTTGTACGTCTCGCCCAAAATGAAAATAAGATGCAAGGCCAGTTCGGCATCATTCCATGCCACCGACACAGGCGAGCGTCTCCACTGCTCCAGCGTTGTCAGCGTGTACTGGTACACGGTGTTGTTGAACACGTCCGCGTCCACTTGGTAGGTCGCATCGAAAAAAAGCTTCAGCGACTACACAACAAGCGATCAGTACACCGTGGACGGGAAGGATGCACCGCACTTTTCGCAATGTCTGTGCAGTATCCTCGTCATCAGAGTCGTCAGTTGACGCACTGCTGTCGGGTGCGTATTTCATCTTCGTCACGACAATCGACAGCAGATTGCCTATGAAAAGAGTCTGCTGCTCGTCTAGCGTATGTCCTGCTTTCTTCAGTTTCTTCATCTTCAAAGGTGTCAGTGCAAGAGCGACAGCCACACACCATGCACCATGCATCATGCACCACATACCAGCAAAAGCGTTTCGTTCAGAAACGGGAAAGCAGCCATCACCGTGTCCTCGTTCTCCGACGCCAAGAACTTCAGCATGGGTGGCCACAACGACTGGATTTCCACCATGGCAACAGAGCGCAGTTGTTCGGGTGCACCAACAGCCGCCCAGATCTGGCAGATCTCAACACCGACAATGTTGATGAGATGGGCCAGATGCTCAGAGAACTCGGAGCTGTCCTACACACGTCCACACCGCGAAGCATAGCGACAAAGATGTACATCAGATAGCTGGGAAATGATGTTCGGCAATCCCATCAGCTGGACAAGTCTTAGCTTCTCCGCTGGCGGCATGCCTTTAGCGAGAATCTCGGCAATGCAATCGCATGCGGAAACACGCAAGTGCTCAACACTAAGGAACCCGAACAGCTTGGTGATGTAGCTGTCGTTGACAATCAGATTGACGTCGATCCACGCTACAGGTGCACGTCAGCACACATGTCACAGGGGGATGGCCGACCGATAAACGCGCCGATCACGCGTAGACACAGATTGACCAGTTCGGCATTCTCGTTTCCATACACTTCCAGTATGCGAAACCAGTGTTCGGCTAGCAGCTGCACATCGCCCGTGCGCATTTGATCTTTCTACACCCGCTGTCAGAGTGTCATTGCTGCAGATGCAGTACAATCATGGTTGCGGCAGCGGTAACATTTTTGTCTCGTGTAATCAATGTGCTGACAAGCTCCTCGTCGAAGCAGATCCACAGCCGCAAGACAAAGTCAATCACCATTGCTGCCCGTTCTTTCGACGCGTCGACCAACGACTGGCTGGCCAGGCCGATGAAATCACGAAAGAAGGTGGGCCACACCGACAAGTACTGCTGCTGCAGTAGAAGGATGAATGTGCGTGCCAGCCGGCTCCGAATAACTAAAGTAGTGAGCAAGGGATGCAGGCTGCCTGCGAGCGTGGACACGCACACGGAGGATCCAGCTGTTGCGACGCCATATCCACTTTTACATAATCCCGCTGAAAGTAGTCCATAAGCGTTTGTCGTGTGGTCACACTTTGCATTGCCTCCATCCTGCTACAGCGACAGAATGTGAATGTGAAAACGCACCACTGCCCGCCTACCCATCCGACACTGCTTCTTCGATCAGCTGCAGCGCAAACAAGCGTGCTTCCGGGGCACTACGTCATAAGAACGGTGCTGAAGGCTGGCGTACCGCTTGGGCGACGCGAAAAACAGCTCTAATCCCAGCTGCCAGCTGCCGGGAGCAGATCTCGCTTGCTGGCAATAGTTTGTGGCCTGCAGTGTAAGCCAACGCGTGTAGAAGAGGCAAGACCTGGGTTTTCACGTCGTTGGATGAGGTAGGGCTTAGTGCGCACACAACAGCCTCCTCTAACAGCTCCATTGAAGTGACAGCGCTAATCACACAGAACCGAGACGCCTCGTCACTCCACATTCAGAGTGCAAGGGTACGTGGCCGGCGGGAGAATAAGCAGTGCTATTTTTCACGCTGTGCGCCAGTACTGCTTGCAAACGGCTTAGAAGCGATGTGTAATACAAGTTGCGCAAGCTATGCGAGCTGGGCGGGCTGCATGGACGATGGAGACGCATAACTGACCCGCGCGATGGCAGCACAATAGCAGCACAATAGCAGCACAATGGCGGCACATTTGCAATCGATTGTGCTGACGAGAAGTGTTGGATGATAGGGTGCAAGAGCTGCGACAGATGAAGGTGATATTGCACAGTGTCAGATGTGATAGGCAGCATGCGTGTCGATGCTCAGCGAGATAGGAGCAGCACCAGACATGCAAGTGCTGTGTAGAACGTATGAGAGACAGCCAATCATCATACACCAGTCAGCAGTGGATTGGTTGATGCGAAGGTGCGGACACGGACACGGACACGGACACAGACACACAGGAGGCCACATTATTCCGCAGCGACCTCCGGTGCAATCTGGACACACATGATACGCTTGCTGTCGGCCAAGAAAATGCGGCAACCGGTGGTAGTCGCGTATTGCCATCGTATTTTGGCATGCGCGACCACCGTGTTGTCTACGCTGGCACTCGAATGGTCGTCAGCCATGTCTATCGCGGATAGGGAGCCCGCGTCTGTAATCATCCACACAATGCCACAGTGATAGGTGATCAGTTCGCGTGGCGAAGCGTCCAGTGAGATCACACGGTGAATGCGTGTCTCGACGATGACTTCGCTGCCCCGTGTGTCCATTACCAAGTACCAGTACGAGATCCGAGAGTGATTGGCAACAGCAACCATGTGTATCCGTGACGATGATCGATCAGAAGCGTGTGCAGACACAGACGCCTTTTGGTCCAGCATCTCCCAGCACACATCCACCACAGGAGCACCAGCGCAGGCGAGTGAGAACAGATGGACAGCAGTGTCAGACTGCCATGCAGAAATCTTGTTCGCAGCATTGACGGTGACAAAGATGGAGGGCGTCGACTGCTGCACTTCGATCAGCTTCACCCGTGCGTCCACTACGCTGGTCTGTTGCCACTGGCAGGTGACTGCGCCAACAAGATAGACGATCTGCACAGCATTACCATTGCTGTCCAGCCCGTAGATGCGCAGTTGATCATGGAACAATTGATACTGAACATCCTCCAACTGACAGGGCAATCGGATCATCTCCAGCTTCGCTCCAGGCTGCAAACAATGCATCAATAGATGCGAGGTGTGTTCACGTGCGTTTTCAGCCACCCCGAACACAGTGTTTCTACGAGCACAATAGGCCAGCGGGACATCGACATGCGACAGCCGCCAGTTGACGAACGTTGTATGCTGCACCACAAGGGTGGGCAACTGCAGCTCGAGAAAGCCAATCAAAGTGTCCTCAGCGTTTGTCAAACTGATAACTCCTGAGGTTGCACTGCCAAGCTCTAGACTGGAGCCCAGGAAGAGGATGCGGTTACAGCCGGGAAAGCGAGTATGCAGGCGCAACACGGTAGTCCAGCACTCGCTCCCTGCACACAGATAGGACCGGCACAACGCGTACTGGATGTAAAGTGATCGCCATGCTTCGTGTGGTAAATCCTGAAAGCGTAGGAGACCAAACATGTGGTGAAACTCGTGGTGAAAGCGTCGAAACCATAGCACAGGATCGCTGACCACCCTACGTCCATGTTCACTACGCAGCATCCACGAGGCAATGGCACGATGTGTACCGTTGAAAGTCTTTACACGCTTGTCCAAAGCGAAGAATGGAGGCGAGGTCGATGGCCGAGTGGCTGAGCAAGTACAGGCATAAGTCGTCGGACAGCATAGTTTGTGCAGAATCACGGTAGCTGAAATCGCACGAAGATCAACGCAACAGTTGACGCAACAGTTGGTGCGACAGTTGGTGCGACAATTGATGCAGCGGTAGATAGAGCGTTTGTTTGAAGGCTTAGCTGCTACGGCCGCGCTCACACTTTTCTCGTTGAACGTGCTTCTTCTAGCGCATTCTTGGCGGCGTTTGTTGTCGCTGCACTGGCCACAACGTGCGTCTTTCAGCGCCACGCTCTGCTCACACATTTCCCCGTTCGACATCCTTCTCGCCCTCTTTCCACGATCCGCGATGCCGCTCACCAGCAACGACCCAGGTGACCAGAAAATAGACCACGCCCAGCTTCGGCTTGAAGAGCTTGGGTACAAGCAGGTAGGGTGCACGCTGCCGCTGTTGCCGCCACTCCAGCTCACGAATACCCCGAGGGGAGACACAGGAACTGCGCAGAGAACTCACGTCCTTTTCCAATTTCAGTGTTTCCTTTTCCATTATATCTATTATTACCGGGCTGACTGCGTTGTACGGGAACGGACTGGCGAATGGTGGTCCTGTTGTCGTCATATGGGGCTGGCCCATCGTCACTCTCATGACCCTCACTATCGCCCTGTCCATGGCTGAGATCTGCTCAAGCTTTCCCACGAGTGGTGGTCTGTACTTCTGGAGTGCGCAGTTGGGCGGGGAGAGGTGGGGAGCGTTGCTCGCCTGGTACACCGGTTGGATCTATCTTTTTGGTCAGGTGGCGAGTGTTCACAAGCGGTCCATGCATGTATTCACACGCTGTGTAGTGGGCCATGACTGCCGGCATCGACTTTGGTTTGGCATTAATGATCACTGCCACCTGGTCCATCGCGCAGGATCAGGCAGCAGTGCTGCCTATTGTGGTGGTGACCATTTACGTCGCCATCCTTGTGCTACACGCGTTGCTGAACACATTCGCGGTGCGTGTTATCACGCTGTGCAACACCATTTCCGGTAGGGCTATCGGTGGCGTCCTGCGCCATCGCTGACCTTTCTCATGGCAGTGTGGTGGCATATCGTTGGCACCTTGGTGATTATCGTTGCGGTGCTAGTGGGTGCGCCCGCCAGACAAAGCCCTGTCTGGGTGTTTACCCATTTCGAAAACAGCACCGAGTGGCCTTCTCCTTATGCCGCGTTGCTGGGCATGCTCATGTCGCAGTACACATTGACCGGATATGACGCATCTGCTGCAATGGTAGACAGAGAGAGAGAGAGGTCGCCACCACCTGATCACAGAGAGGATGATAGACGGAAGAAACGAAAAAGGCTGAAATTGCTGGCCCAGCCGGCATTGTCATGGCCGTGCTTGTGAGCTTTGCGGCTGGCTGGGCACTGCTGCTTGGGCTGACGTTTGCTGTGCAAGACATCCGCACCGTCCTCACCTCCCCCACGAGAATGCCAATCGCCCACATCTTTTTGGTACGCGACTGTTGCCACGCATAGACTCATCCTCGGACAGGACTCCCTCGGAAAGACAGGCGCTGTTCTGCTGATGGTAGTGGTGATAGGTGCCATGTTCGCAGCAGGACTGGCCGCGCTCACCACCAACTCACGCACCATGTATGCGTTTTCACGAGACCATGGACTGCCATGTTCCACCGTCTGGAGGCAGATCAATCCACGGTTCAAAACACCGGTGAATGCCATTTGGTGCTCGGCAAGTGTGGCCGCATTACTTGGGCTGCTGGTGGGCCCCCACACACAACGATTGGCGGACACGACTGACATGGGAAGTAGTATCTGGTTAACGCCGAGGCATTTACAGTGCTTACGTCTATGGCCACCGTTGCACTGAACATTGCCTACGGACTACCGATTGCATGCAAGCTATTTGGCCGCCATGTGTTCCGCCGCGGACCATTCCACCTGGGCCGATGGTCGCGCCCGATCAACGCGGTGGCATGCGCGTGGAGCCTGCTGATCAGCGTGCTCTTTCTGCTGCCCACCACGCTGCCCATCCAGGCGGGCACCATGAACTGGGCGGGTGCGGTGCTGGCGGCTGGCATAGGATGCGCCACCGCAGCATGGCCAATGCAGCGCCATCGTTTTATGCAGCATACACCTGCGGGGAAAGCGGGGTAGAAGTGGCGGCGCTTCGACGCCCCGTTCCGCGCTGCATCATCGCTCGCTGTGTTACACGTGGTTGGCGCAATAAATGGGACGAAAGATGTGGGGCAGCCCCCGGCAAGTTGAGTGGCGCTGCTCTTCTCCTTTCCCATCCAACACGCCGTCGCTTTCTCTCCCCCCGCTACGCCCGTCGCCAAATGCTTGCCGCCTCTCGCCGCCGCCCCAGCCAGCCGGTACTGACCACCCTGCCCATGACCGTGCCTGCGCCTTTAACCCCTTCGACCTCGCTGGAGCGGCTGCTGGAATTGTCGCCTTTGGATGCCACATTCTACCGCGGTTCCACCGAGCTGCTTGCCCCCCAATCCAACACCCGGACCTGGGGTGAAGCTGCCGCCCACTCCTATAGTTCGCTTGTGGCTGTTTCATCGTCTCAACACTCTCTGTCTCAGCAGTCGCCACCTCAGCAATCCCCCGCCAGCTACCAGCCGGTCACTGTCGATCCCGCGGCTTTGGCCACGCCCACGCCGACCCCCGAGCGCACCATCACGCTGGAATGCGAGACCCTTACCATCGGTTCGTGGCACCGCATCAGCTCGCAGACGGATGATCTCCACGTTCAACTGGTCGTCGGTGCTGGCACTTTCTTTCGTTATACCATACTTGACAACAGCCGTCGTTTTCGAATCGAGTTGCCCCTTCTGTCCATTTCCTCCCTCTCCATCAACGAGCTCCACCCGTTGACCGAAGAGTCTGAAAAACAAAACGCCACCCCCACCACCCCCACCTCATCTGCTAACTCTCTTGGAGAACTGGAAGTGCGCCTGAAGCCTGGTCGCAGGTCCAACTCCGTTGTTTCCATCTCCTCCCTCCGTTTCTTTATGGAAGTGCCTGCGCAAACCGGGGGCACGCCATCTCAATGGGTGAGCTGCTGTGACTTTACCGAAAACCAGCAGGCCAGCCTGGTGCTGACGCACGCGCTCACCACCTCCAACATGAAGACGTTGCGTGACTCTATTAAAAGCATGACCATCATCGAGCGCTCGATGAATCGTCTACTGCGTGCCGGCCAGCGTTCCCAGATGATCAAATCCCATTTGTCGAAGATGGATGAGGATCAGGATCAGGACCAGGATGTGTTCGGTGACCTCGATCTCTCCTCACTCTACTCCGTGTCTTCTATGGCTCTTGCTGCGCCTCCGCTGGCGGATGCGTACTCGGGGGAGAAGAAGACGGAGAGATCGCGTAAGCGTAGGAAGTCAAGCACTTCCGAGAAAATCCCTCTTTCTCACTCGCTCACCAACTTCGCCGTGCCCTACACGCCGATGGCACGTAAGGCGTCGCTGCCGAACACCTCGACCATGACCGCGGTAAATATGAACTCCATTATCATGAAGACACCCAACGGCACCGTGTTGCTTCCGCACACTCTTAATCGCCGTCAGCGCAAAATCAGCATGCCAAGTGCTCTGGACCGTCCACACCCTGGGCTGCCCGTCGGCTACCAGCATCAGTTCCACGTGACCGACCCGGTCGACCGCCCACCCGTCCTGCTCGCCAACAACATGCACGGCTATGGGGCTAGCGATCGGACTGAAGAGGCACACTTGCAGGCTACCTTGAGTGGCATGCTACCGACCATGATGGTGTCTGGCATGGCGATGCATCATTCCCACTCCGCCCCGACACACCCCACGCCAAGCTGCGAAATGCGCCAGAAAGAAGGTGTGTTCCGGTTCCACATGGAAAAGCACCACAGAGACGAGGCGCTGCCATCGCCACCAATGACGTCGCCGCTGAGTGCATTGGAAATGGCAGAATTGCAGTCACTGCTGAACTTCTCGCCAAACAACTGTGCTATCGATGCCATGAACAAGCCGCCCATCCGCTCCGCCTCGTTCCAGCAACAAAGCGGCGCGTCGGCAGGACCATGCAGCGCGCTGACGGACGAACAGCTGCCCAAGGTGCTGGAGCTCGGAGAGCTGTTGTCGCTGGAGGATCTTACGGATGACGAGACGGTGTTTGGCAGCGGCAGTCTGTCGGACAGCGGCAGCGCTTCACCCTCCGCGCTTGGCTATGCGGCGTTGATGGAGCACGCAAGCGCCAAAGCACTCGACATGGCGGCTGATGGAAAAGGCCTGTCGTACAGCAATCTGTTTCCCTCTGCTGGCAACGACTACGACGACACTATGAAGTGGCTTGACTTTGGAGCAGAACACGACAAGTCTCGCCGTGTCTCCTGCGTCGATGTAATGATGGCAGACACGGATGCGTGTCCCAAAGTGTGTGCAGCCCCGAGTGTCCACTCTGCCGGTTTCTCGACCGCGTCGCAACATCAAGACTGCGGCCCCCCTAGTGCTGATGTCCACTTGGATATCTCTGAGCTATTTGCATTCTAACACTCTTCTTGTGCCTACCCTCTTCTCCCTGCTTGTGATATTTTCGTGGATGATCTTCTTGGTGCTGACCCTGCTGCTGCTTTTTGTTTTTTTTATTTTCTTCTCTCTTTCTACGCTTTCTTCTTACTGGGCTTCGTCTAATGCGTGTGCATTGTCCCTTTGGTAATGTCTACAATGTGGAAGTCATTTACCGTAATACAGTGCTTTGTTTATATACGCTGGGTTGTGCGCGGCGAAGCGGGGTGGAATGCCCCTTCCACCTCAGCATGGCTGAAGACATCCTTCCACAGCGGAAGAACACCTTCCTACACATCACGACACCTTGCACAACCAGCACGCACTTCGTTTCTGCCAACCGCTACAGCCACGCAGCACCAGCGCACACCCACACACCGACAAAGCGACACGGCAACGTGCAAGGCGTAGCGGCAAAAGAAATAAAAACGACGCAGCCGCATGGCTTGCTTCCACGCAGCCAATCACCGCCAACAGTGGCCAATGTTTTTTCGTCCCCCGCCATATTTCATCGCCGCGTGTTTGCTGCTTTTTTCTCGCTCTTCTTTCCTCTCGCCACCGCCTAACGCCACCGCCTAACGCCACCGCCCAGCGCCGCTGCTTAACGCATTCGCATCACCTCAACACCTTCCGTCCACTTCAACGCACTTATGCATACACGCGCTGCTTTCGTTCTGCTCATTGCTGCTCTGGCGCTGTCCACCAGCGTGGCTGCTGCTCCCACCTACTCCGCGAGTTCCCCGGTTGCTCCCCTGCATGTGCATACGATCAAGCCGACCGTAGAAGCCATTGAGGCCTACGCTGCAAGCGATATCATGGAAGGAAGCGTTGGTCCCGACACGGTGGTGCAGAAGCTCAATGCCATTATCACCCAGCTGGACCTCACTAGGGAACACGCGTCGCCCCTTTTAAAGATCGTGGATCTCGTGGGACTGTTCTACAGAGCTCTGGGCCAAGCGCATGTTACTCCGGATGTGCGTGCCAATGTGACACACAGCCTTGTCCTCCTGTTGAACACGGCCGTCAACAACTTGCAATACTCCACTGCCGTACACAGCAAGAACTACAGCTCGGGCGACAGACGCAAATACATCAGCAAGCGCGAGGCTTACCTGGAAATCTTGAAATCGTTTCAGCACCTCAGCAACCTCCATATTGCTGATCTGGCATCTGAACTGAACCTTTTCGTCCACATGGTTAGCAAGGATATCGTGTTCGTACCGCACCAGGACATTGTTTCTGACTTTTTGGATGTTTTCAAGTCACACAGCAGTCGTAATACAACTGTCAGAGACTGGGCCATCAATACCTACAACGTGATCTCCAGGGAACCCAAGTCGCCTGAAATGCTGGAGCACGAAGAACGTATCAGAAGGCACCAGGAAGCAGCAGATCATGAATTTGCTCGTCGTGTAAGCCAGGAGGAAAAAGACAGGGCCTACGCTTTGCACCTCCAGAATGGGTCGTGGAATGGCGAACACTCGCCCTCCACACCCCACCACCACCATCACTAAACCTCTCCGATGGTACGTGGTTGATTGGATAGCCAAGAAGATGTGCTTGATCACTGTGTTTGCTCCTTCGTAACTAAGCGACCCGTGCGATAGTTGTGATAAAGTTTATGTTGATCGTGCAGTCATCGTCGATGTGTGTTCCATTCTACGGGAGGAGAGAGAGGAGTGGCGTGTTCATTGCCCTTTGCTATCGCATACCAATGTCAACTCCTGTCTGATATCCCCTTTGTCCCAAAGAAAACACACAGACGTTGATGGCATACGCGACAAAGCCTTGGTCTTCACCCAAACACGCCTGCGCCGCCAGCAGCCACACCAAACACTACACCGCTCACTTCGAAGACTCTGCACAATACAGCTGTGTCTGGTTGTGCCGCAGTGCCCATTGCTGTGCAGCCTTGATTGTGCCTGCACAAAGATAGTCCCAATACACACATACACACACGCACCCCACGCGTTAGCTTGTGGAACAGCAACAGACTCTTTTACCACTGGTATGTAATACACGTATTGCACACGACACACTGCCCACGCGACTGAGCAGCGTCATGGCGGCCCACACAAGTCGGAATGTGTCGCGCGCCGCACGAACAATACCCAGACCGGTCCACTGATTATAGTACTTGACTACCGCTGTGTCACACGCATGGCAACGCGCAAGCGTGTACCCACAAGCGTGGCCATGATGGGTGCAGCCGCATCCCCTGCCAGCAGCAATACCGCGTCGCGAAGTACTTTTGTCAAATCCTTGCACTCCATCCCCACCCTGCCATCTTTAGCCTGCAGTGAGAACAGGAGATAGCTGTACAATCGCAGATTGAGCCGGGCATACTCTCAAGAGAGCCTACCGGTTCTTGAAGCGAACCATCAGCGGTACTGAACTGTGTGACACGCCACACCGTATGGAGAAGCAAATGCCGCCCCCACCCACTCCGCTTCAGCAGCAACAAACACAGCAGCAACAAAAACAGCAGCAACAGCGACGGCAGGCGTCACACCGATGCACCCGACATAGCAGCACTATGCTTCAAGACATTTATGGCGTCTCTGTGTGTGTGTGCGTGTGGAAAGACGATATGCGCCATGCTAGCCACGTACCAAGCGAACAGGATCAATCTGCTTCACACTAGCAGGTTTATGCGCACATCGTCTTTTCCACACCAAAAGAGGGAGTAAACACCGCTTTCTCACTGTGTTTCGGGCCATTCTGCGCTCAGCAGAGCAGCTGAAAAGGGACTGATGACTGTCGCCCTGTGCTTCCACAAAATGCAGCAGCAAGTTTAAACACATACATTGCCAACGGCTGGCTAAGACCTGTTCTCTACATCCATCCTTGGGCCCCACCTCAGGACCTCTGCGCAAGAAGTAAGCATTCAGGAGAAGAGAAGGCCGTGGGCAGATCGCCTACTATATATTTTCCTTCCCAGGAGCTCGGTAAGTGCCGCGTCCATCCCCCTGATGATGGTGATGGTCGTCGTCGTCATCTCCGATTTGGAATGCACCATCGACATTGCTTGATCGACCCATCTCTTGCAGCTTGATGCCGTCCACGCCAATTTCCCGTACCCCGCCTTGGCCATCGTCGTCATCCCCGAAGTCCATCACATCCCGCTCGTCGCTTGGCAGCTCCATCAAGCCATATCGCTCATTCTCCTTGGTCGGGCGCCAAAGAAACGCGATGGCCGAAAGCACCAGGAAGTACTCGAGATTCAGCCAGCCGTCAAGCATAAACCAGCGCACACGCCATCGCCGTGCTTGCCAATCGGTCTCGTAACGATGCGCAAACTCTTCCGAGTTCAGAATGAAGAAGCCGGTGAGCAAGAGGATGGAAATAATCAGAATTTGCCATAGTCGCTGGTACATGCGAAGCTTCTCGTTCTGCTTGTGGATCTCGAGCGCCTGCACCGTTTCGGTCAGGGCGTTCAGGATCCAGAAATAGAATATCGTCATTGTCACAGAGAGCGGCACCACGAACAGCAGCACCAGGATGCCAGCAGTCTCCGGACGTGTAAGCATAGTACCAGCCGCGTACAGCACACCGCAGAGAAAGTGTGCTATGGTCAGAAGCTTACACCGGAACATAACATCGCCCAGATTAGGCCGCACCACGCCATATCCCAGCGACACGATCAGAAGCAGAAAAAAGGAAATGGCATTGCGGCCAGCGTTAAGAACAGCCAGGATGATCACCAGCGTAAGTGCTATTCATGCCCGTGTCCCAGCGGTGGTGATGCTGCTGTTAGAACACACATAGATGGATGGCGGATGCGCGAGGCACACATACAGCTTTCTCCACGCACGTTGTAATCCTGCCAGTAGCCGTAGTGGAAGGCCATCTCGATCATCAGGAAGAATATCACTCCGCTAATATAATTCTACACGCATTGGTAGCTTGCTCGCTTTCGCAGATGCCTTGCTCGACAAAGTAACTTACCTGGACTGGCAGAATGTCTTTCCATGTGGTGACGGACTTGGCCACCCAAGCGATTCCCATGACAAGGTATGCGAGCGTCAGCACGCCATAGAACTGGTATGTGCATGAGCTTTGGATTGTAGCACGCTGCACGCAGTGCGCAATGCACAACACGACGCCACATACAATAAGTTTTGGATATTCCCATGCAGGCAGCTTTCCAAACGGGTTGTTCCACTTGACAACGGCGAAAAACGAGTCGCTCGGAGACATAGCCAGTGCGCAGTAGTAGCCGGTCTCGTTCACAGGATAGGTGAATGTGTACGCGTCTGTCCAGTTGCGCTGCAGCTGCACGGAAAATGCACGCGCAGAATCGGCCCCTTCGCCGATGATGAACTTGAACTGCTGCGCCTGACTACAGACATTGTGGCGGATAGCGTAGTTGTCGCAATAGTAGATTTTGTTCTGGCCATGCGCCGCACAGCGGGTTGCAAGTCAGCGTGTGCCCTGAGGATGGCAGATACACACCTCCTTGTCCTGGGGATCAGGAACACCCAGATACTGCTCGTCTTTCCAATTGAATAGCAGCACCGATACCTGGCCGTTGGACGTCTCGTTCTTCGGAAAGGAGACTGGACGGCGGAGTGAGCGCTGAAGGATCACGGCACACAACAACGCCCCGCTAACGCAGCAGATGGCTGCCGAGAGAGAGCGCGACACGCCTACCATTGATGAAAGCGTCTCCACCGCCCATCACATCGCGCGATGCGTACATTCCCGAGCATGACTGGTAAAATGGGAAATCGCGCATCTGTGCTCCAACACCCACCCGATCACGTCAGTGCGCACGCTTTGGTGACCCCCTAGGCGGAGGACAGTGGAGGCGCGGGACAGGCGTACAAGGAAATCGGAGTCTGCAGAGACGATGGAGAGACAGAGTAGCAGCCATAAGGGCCACAGCCGCGCTGAATGCTGCGCAGACATGCTAAGCAATGCTGAAGGAGGGGTTTTGCGCCTTCGTTCTCACACCCAAAAGAAAGAAGGTCACCTGCTTCGACGCGTGCACCCGTGCCCGACCTAAATCCAAAGTGTATTCCAGCAGGGCTTAGCTGTGATTGAACATCTTTGCGCTACACACACTCTTGTTGAACGCCTTGTGTGCTCACATTCAATGGCAGCACGATGCTGTCCTCCCGCGCCTGAATAGTGGTCAGTGTTGCACATGCTTCTTCCACAACCAGGCAGAACAACGCATCGTATCCACCGGCTGTGTGCGGTGGTGAGGCGGTGCAGGTGCGCAGAAGGAAGCGCACCTCCTGGAATGCCAGTAGCTAAAACGCCTGGCAGCTGCGAGAGCGCGTGCAGAATGTGTTCCTGGGATGCTGGTACCACCGGTGTGTCAGCAAGCTCCCCGAGCTGCTTTAAGTGCCGTGTGACATCCTTGAACACGCGGCGTGTTCAGCCGCGCCTCATGTGCACACACACCTGGAAAGCGTCTGAAAGAGCCACGCACGTTGTGAGTACCACCGCCAGCTGTTCGTCTGAGCAGGAGGCCCACTAGATAGCGTGTGAGGAGTAACCCGTTTCTGTTCCTACTTCGTGTTGTGTGGTGGTTGCGACCATAGCAAGAGCTGACGCATAGGCAGCTGGATGCAGCTGTGCGAGTGATGACAGCGTGTTGAGCAGGGTGATGGCTTGCTCGTTCGCAGTGTCCAGCGCGCTGATCAAAGCGGTGGCTGCTGCAGTGCTCATGAGATGGTGGCATGGCTGCAAGGGTCACGTACTATGATCGACAGCGTGGTGTCGCCACGCCATCACCTTTTTTACCATGCTCGGGGTATGCGAGCCGGTAGCAGTGTCGAGCAGCAGCAGACGGATACCCGGTGGAATCTGCCAGCTGTGGGGTTACCGCGCGGGTGTCAGTGATGCTACGGTAGGCGTGGGGCATACGTCTCGGCCGAAGCGCAGCCACGTCGGAACACTTGACTTCCCCACACGGCCGCACTGATATCAAACCCACTGCCGGACTTTCCCTGTGCCAGCTCATGACACCGCGTGGCCATTGTGTGAATCAGCACTTTGTCCTGTGCTGAGAAGGAGGGCGACACTAGGTTGAAGGAGAGCAGAAGCGCACCCAGCAAGGCTACTGTCATGGCGGCAGACGACCCTAGTCCTGTTTTCTCGACTGCCGTGATTGTTTTTCCTAGTGCACAGTAGGGAGGAATGTGGCGGAAAGAGCGGGAGACATGAGGCAGCGCGCGTCGCGTAAACTATCACGCGTGGGGATCACGCTGTGTCCACGAGCGTACATTCTCTCGCTGCGAGTAGAAGGCGTTGTCCGCTTCCAGCGTTATGCGCACGTGCCCAGAAGGCGAGGGGTGAGAAGGGAGACGCGTGAGAAGCTCGGTCAGAACGATTGCGACAAACGGGTTTTCCGACTGCAGGTCACTAGCAGCACAGGAGGAAGGCGGCATGAGCAGACGTGTCGGATACGATGCGTAGCAGACGTACGATGGCTTTAATGCGCATTGGTTTGCTGCGGTGGTGCGGGTGTATGTCCAGGCAGCGTTTAGAAACTGAGGGGATTGCACACGAAACTGAAGCGTGTGCGGAGACACAGGATCCAGCGGGGATTGGCGATGTACGGAAACACGGAAACGCGCATCCATGGCTACAACCAGGCCGCGGTGGCACGGATCAAGGACCAGGTAGCCTCCAAGAAGCAGCACCTTGCCAGGCGCGCTGACACACACCTCTGACATGCGAAAATGGGCGTGACCATGTTTCAGGCGGACCCTGATCGTGGGGATGCGATGGTGTCCAGGAGCTGTTAGAAGAAGCGCTTGCTGAGCGAGAAGGGAAGTGGTGCTGCGCTGGGCATAACCACGCTTGGCCTTGCGGAGTGGGTGTGCTTTATTCCTGCTTGTCTCTCCTTGCATGACAGAACATGCTGCACTTCTGCATTCTCCGTTGTAAGGTGTGAGAATGGCAGCGACAATGGCAATGGCAATGGCAATGAGCCATCATTGTTTCGTAGGCAAGCATTCAGCGTCCACTTTGTCTATAGGCAAAGGCGGTGTGTCCTGTCTGCGGTGCTAAGGCCTGTGTGGTTCTGGTAAGCACTGGCGTCGAAAGGCAGAACGCCACTTTGTGGATGGTGCGGTTGAGGAGTGATCACGGTGTTTGAGACAGAAAAGAGGTTATGCGTTTATTCTGTTGACCAGGAGGGCATCATGCTGTCTTAACAGATGGCGATGGTGTGCTAACGCTGGTCAATGATTTCTTCTTCTTCATGTAACCGACAGCACGCTGCACATGAGCCTTTGCTTCCGAAAACCTCCGCTTGAAAGCAGCTTTGATTCTGCGCAGTCTCTGCATCATTGCACCTGATCTACGATGGGGAGTATATTTGCCCTGCGACTTGTTGGCGAGAGGCGGGCTGTCGGCTACAAGCACACTCGTAGACGCAGATGGGGCGATAGGCGCAGCAGGTGGATTGCTTCCGTCTTTTATCGTCAAGGCAGTCCTTAGTATAGTCTTCTTTTGGGCAATGTACAGAGCATATGCGACATTCCTTTCTGCAAGATAGTCGGCGTACGCAAGAGAAGCGTGCCGTGCAACAGGAGCTGCACTGTGATCTGGCCTGTCGGGGAAGTAAGTTTTGGCGATGCTGTCTCTCTTGTCGGAGAACCTGGCGTGAGCCACGGACACGACGAGGTCAAAAGTCTGCTTCCCCTTGACCGACAGATGGCCGGATATAAGTTCTTGACCAGCATGCTGCTGAATCAGGCTTTTGCCACTGATAGTAGCGTCTTCCAATGCAGCTACGACATCCTGCAGAGAAATACTCACAGGGCCTTTCTCCACAAATGCAAATGGTATGTGCGTAGGGGGTCCATGCATACAATGGAGATGGAGATGCGGAACGGTGATGAAATTGGGGGTGTGGAAGAGCATCATGACTTGGGCATGAGCACCACGCTGTTGACGCACATAGGTCTCACACATGGCTCCCATTTCTTTGAGTGCAGGGATGTGCTTGGGAGTCAGCTTGGCAATACTGTCGATATGGTCGTTCGGGATGATCAACATGTGGATGCTAGCAGCTGGATGGACGTCTTTGATAGCAAAGGCGCGGGTGCCGACCATCACCTTTTTTGCCGCTGACATGGCGCAGAAAGGGTCTGGCCCTGGGTGGTGGGCAGAGGAAGCAGGCTCCACCGGCAGCACGAGGCTTGAGAGAGCGGCGATGATCAGGGCTGCTTGCAGCAGATGTATGGAAGGCGTGATGGCGAGCATTGTCGTGATGCAGGCGGTGCGGTGGGTGGTGCAGAGTGGTGGACGCGTTTAAGACAAAGAAGGGAGAGCAACTGCGACACACGTGGCAGAAAGCGAGGAAGAGGAGGAGGAGGAGAAAGTGTTTGTTCGTCTATGAAGAAGGGGGAATGGCGTTGTTTGTGTTGGCATACTTTACGTGATCGTTCTTGTTTTTGTTCTTGTTCTTGTCGGTGTTGTCGGTGTCGATGTCGATGTTGTCGATGTTGTCGTTGTTGTTGTCATTGTCGTCGTCGTCGTCGTCGGACCTGCCGTGTTCTGCGAGAGGCCGCATGTTTTCTACGGAGTTGTAACGTGATATCATAGCACTCCTGGGTGTCGACGGAGTGTAGCTCCCGCTGGGGGAGACCTTGGACGTGGGAAACAGCTCACTGAATGGATCACTCAGCCAGGAATGGACATCCTGGGACAAGCTGGAAGAAGAGTAGATGGAGCCACGCACGTGCGAGGGGACGTAGTCGTCGGAGAGGTGACGGCGACACAGGGAGGGCGAGGGCGAGGAGGGCGAGGAGGGGCGGTCGACGAAGGAGGCGCAGTGGCGTAGTCGCTGGGGCGGGGGATGTGGGATGGCGGGGGCCAGAGATGCTTCGCGCTGGCGGTGTGAGTGCGTGCAGCGGGTGTCTTCGCACGGGCGTGGGCGCAGTGTGTGGATTGAAAAAGAGGGTTTGAGCAGACGGCGGATCCAGGCGCGCGCTGACCGGCGGGGCGGGGAGGCCGGCGGTGGCGGGAACATGCGCAGGATGCCTCGTCACGTGCCGCCACCCCAAGCGGTAGAACAACGCGGTGTGCACGCCAAAGCTGATTCATCGCATCCACGCGGTGAGTGCGACTCTGTTGCCGTCGATCGTGGGCATCACCGCGTGGTCACACACGCCACTGAGGAAAAGCACACATCGCCCAGCCACAGGATCAATGTCCACGTCCGCGCCGTCCTTCCCCGCCCCGTACAGCCGCAGCTGTCCGCCCTGCGACGGCTGCCACGCCGTGTTCACGTAGCAGATCAGTGTCAGGCGGCGTTGCTCCGTGTCCTCCACATCGCCACACGGAAATGCATCGCGATGCCGCTCGTAGCGTGCGGCACCCCCTGCATACACCGCCAGCTGGTATTCCACGCTACCACGCAGTGCGACCAGCTGTGCTACCGCGGGCACTGCTGTGGTGTCGAGGTACTGGAGGAGGCGGGAGATACCATCAGGAAGATCCGTGTCCTCACGGTGTAGCCTGGGGGGATGGGGTGGGGTGAGTGCCATCCACCTATTCCCCCATCGACACGCATACACACCAGCAATGAAGGTCATCCCGTGCATCCACATCGCGGTACGGATCGTCGTCGCGGTGTGTGCCTGCACGCTTCAGTCTTCCCTCGTGCTTCCAGCGCAGTGCGTCTTGGTATGCCTGGTCGACTGCAGGCACGCAGTGCGTATCAAGCACAACCCAGCCGTGCTCAGTCAAATGTGCCGCATGCGTTCGGCTCATAAAGTGTTCGTATCCTGACGCATCTGCGCGGAACAGCGCAGCGCAGATCTCCAGTGGAGGCTGCGCTGCATCCAGCATACGCAGCATCTCCTGTTCCGTCACACACACTTCTTCCTCCTCCTCCTCCTCCTCCTCCTCCCCCAGTTCTTCCTCCTCCCTCTCCTCTTCTATATACGTATCTATATGCGTGTCGTTGGTGTGAACGATCTGTGATGCAATGTCTGCCACATGTTCTTCCAATGAACGAAGCATGGTGGCGGTGTGGCGGGTCAATAATAATAGCAGTCACGCTGTGCACACCCTCGACCACACCGGCCTGTTGCTGTGGTGTACGGGGAAGAAGAAGGCGAAGAGGAAGAAGAAGAAGCGGATATACACAGCCAGCAAGAAGTGGATGGACGGGCGATGTGTTGATCTGTTTGGTGTGTGGCGACATCAAAACTGGCATCAACACCGGCATCAACACCGGCATCAGCACCGGCATCAGCACCATCACCGGCATCAACACCATCACCGACATCAACACTACCAACAGACCAACACACACATCCTCATCCACAGCCACAACCGCCAACACATACACAACTACAATATCACCATCGTATGCAGCACTGCCACATTGGGGCATCCGCATTTTGCTAGTTCTTGCCACTTACACGCACAGCTGTGGAATAGCGCTGCTTTCGCCGTCTCACCGCCTTCGCCACCCTCTTCCTGCCCGCCAGCCGGTCTGCCCTCCACCTGCTCACCGCTTGTTGCTTCTGCGTCTGCATCTTGATTGCTGCTTTTGACTGTTTGCTGCCATGCGCCTTGCTTCCACCCTTGCCCTGCTCCAGCTGGCCTTGCTGGTCACCGCCATCCCCGCCAACCGCAAACGCAGAACACAAGGGCCCTTCCCGCACAGCAAGCGCATCACCGATACCAACCGCAATTCACTTACAGTGGCAGGCGGTTCTTCCAATCAGCCACCTCCGACTGGTGTTCCGACTGGTGTTGGTGATGACTATATGGAGATAGAAGAGGGAGAAGGAGTAGGGTCGACTGGTGCTAGCTCTGGCAGCGTTGTACCGACCACTGTCACCACTGCCACCTCCATTACCCCAAGCAGCCCTCCTGCACAGGCTGGCACCGGCCTTGCCACAGTCTCCAACGGCCCGCCACCAACAAGCACGGCTCTGCCCAACGACGTCACCACAGCAGTGTTCGACATTCTCAACGTGGACATCGACGACAGACATGTGAGCAACCAAATGGTCGTCGAAATGAACAGAAAGATCGAGGCACTGCTGCCGAAGGAGAACGATGACGGCGCCCGGAGCCGCAACCCTACGCTCGACAAGAACGGCCAGAAGGTGTGGCACCCGCGCTACTATGTCGACCTCACCAACGTGGACATCACAATGTACGAGCAATTCGACGCATTCGTCACAAACATCAAGCGCCTTGCACGTCTCTCCATGGACCCCACATTCGACGGTGATATTAGCAGAATCAGTGACGAGTTGGATGGCACGACGCTGAACCCTTCCAGAACAGTGCTTGCATGGCTGAAAGTGCCGAAAAAAGCGTGGGCAAAAGTGTTGAACTATCTTGATCATCGATGTTGTATCACATATGCGTCAGGCTCGCGTTTAAGGGACGCCATTCGGCGTAGTTCGCATACGTTGGTCTATTTCGCGATGCACAATCGCGTACCGGTGCGTCCGGGACCTGATATACCCGCCCCTCTCGCACTCAATCTTCTGTCCTTCTTTGAGCTCAGCCATCCGTACACCCGGTTCATTTCCCCTGACCCGAAGGATTACGCTGACATGAACGACCTTCTGTATTTACTGGAGCGACATACCCTTCCATCCCCGACACCCAGCTTCATGACTCGGCTAGGTGCTGAACTGCTCTGCAATCGAAAGGATGATATGAAAACCGAAGATAGGGACGCTTACGTGCAACGTTTTGTTTCCCTTCTGAAGAAAGACAAAGCGCATGCGTGGGAGGAGCTGCCGCGGAACCGGTTTCCATTGCCTGCACAGTACGAAGCCAGCAAGGGGCGTGGCGTGGTGATCACAGACGAGCAGATGGGTGAGGGTGAGGGTGAGGGCAACAACCATATTGCTGCCGATGGCCCCTATTTCCGCATGGCAACACTGTTGTTTGACATGGAGGAACCAGACAAGTACACTTTCTGGTGCATGCTGGATCTGGCACGGGGCATGAACTACTTCGCACTACCGGATGCCGTGATGCTGATGGCGACCCTGGAGCGTGTGGGAGGTGACTGGCCACATTTCCTGCATCCCGATGATGACGATGTAACCAATCTCACGCGAATTTATCCAGATGTGGCTGTAGTCAAGTACAACAATGTGGATGATTTCATCACGAAGTTCCTGATCGAGCATCTGAAACAGTCGCATCCGAACATCCTGAACCCGGAGTCTGGCCAAGCCGAACGCTATATAAGAGTGTTTTTGACATGGTCGGTCGCTGCCTCGAGTGTGAAGTCGCTGAGAGAGCATGCCACGTTCCCGAATGAGATAGATGCGTTGTTTGCCCCATATGCGGA
>QZWT01000081.1:0-37581 GCA_004114315.1 Cochlonema odontosperma | reverse complement strand
CATCTCCACCTCCTCCACCCTCTCCTCCATCACCTCCAGCTGCTAGTGATGGTGGAGGAGGAGGAGGAGGAGATGGTGGAGAGGGAGAGGAAGGGGGAGGTGGTGGTGTTGTTGGTGATGGAGGAGGCGAAGGAGATGGCGGCAAAGGAGGTGACGTGGAAGGAGGCGAAGGAGGAGGAGGTGAAGGTGGCACAGCCGCATTCGGGTTATTCGATTCAGTAGCACCCGTGGTGTCCGTAGCATTGGGAGTGTTATTGGCGTCGATGACGGACACGATTGTGTTTGACAGCGTAGCGGTATCCTCGGTTGTGGGGTTGCCAGCAGAGGTAGTACCATTGTCGGACGGTGAAGGTGTTGGATCCATTTGTAACTCTACTGGAGGCAAGTCGGCCTCTGGAATGGTCATTGGCAGAGGATAGCCGCCACTCTCGGTAGGGCTTGGTGCAGACAGCGTCACTTCATCGGAGCCCAACATGGCCATATCTAAGCGTTGCATGGTGAGTGGTGGTGTGGGACGTAGGGAGGAAGCAAGGGAAGGAGAGATAAGGAAGGAGCGAGCCACATACTGAAGTCAGCACCAATCTGTGCCCCACCTACAGCCGGGGATTAGCCCACGCAACGTGTATGCATCCGCCACTTACTCCGCGGACACACTGCCAACACAACAAGTAATACAAGAAAGAAAGAGAAGCCTTCCATGGCAGCGCGCCAAAGCGAAAGGAACATGCGAGGCAGCGACAGTCGGTGTGTGGGGGAGCAGCTGGTGGCGCTGATAGGCGCAGTCCAGTTGCCGCACTGAGCCACGCTAAATCACACGCATCGGCGGACTGCCTCCGCGCGTCATTGCCTGTTCCGGGCGCCGTGCGCCGGGTGCTGGTGTCAGCGTCGTCCGTGTGTTGCTGGATGAATGCGGGGGGTTGTGTGCGACACCAACAACGCCATGCCACTGGACCAACAGCCTCTTTCTGACCAGTCTTTGTTCCGTCTTCCTCGCCTGCTGCATGGCTTCCTTTCGCAACGCGCTTCTTCACCGCTTCTCTCTTCGTTTCTCTTCTCCTGCTGTTGAGGATGGTCATCTGTGTGGTGGGTACGGTGGTGGATGCGAACCGCGCAGGGTTTCGTCGAAGTTCTTCACACTGCCGCCCTCGCACATCTTCTACTCCAACGCGTATATTCCCGACTGCATGTCGGACGGTGCTCAGCTGTCCAACATGCTGCTGGTGGTGCAGCATGGCTTGATGTCCGTGCCGGCCGTGCGTGTGTTTCGTGACTGGGACGGTGCGTGGTGTGCGCTGGACAATCGGTGGCTGTGGATCGTGAAGCAACTGGGTGCACCGTCTGTGGAGGTGGTGTATACCCGTGTGAGCTCGGGGAAACGGTCGCGCGGCCGCTTCGCTTCTGTGAAGATTGTGTCGGCAGCTGTGGAGCGCACACATTCATGGACCACGTCGTCCTCCTCCTCGCTGACCAGATCCTCCACTACCGCCATGTCCACGTACAGACGACCTCATCTGCCGCACGACAGATGGATCTAACAGAGAGCACTGCTTGATGACTGGGTCGTGAAGCACGTTACTCTGCCATCTCCACCTCCTCCGCCATCTCCACCTCCTCCACCCTCTCCTCCATCACCTCCAGCTGCTAGTGATGGTGGGTTCGTAGCACCGCCTTTGCCATCTGACTTCATTCTCCCATCCGCCTCTTGATGCTTTGTTTGTTCTCTCTTCTTTGTTCATAGCCGCATGCCTTCAGTAAACAGGATCGCGTTGGTGCTCCTATGCCGTGCCTGTCGCGTGTGTCTCTCAAAAATGTCGCGCGCTCCGCCGCCACCGCCGCCTGCTGCCGCCTCTGCTTCTGCCTCGCACACCTCCCGAAATTCCGCCATCTCTACCGGCAACTTCTTCTCTCCCTCCGGTGTGAAAACCCATCTGTCCATGCGCGCTGCTCCCATCCTGGGCGCGTGTCGGAGTGTTCGCGAGTTCGAACGCTTAAACCAGATTGGCGAAGGCACCTACGGCGTGGTCTAGTACGCCCTCCTTCTCCCCTTCACCACCCCACTCCTCCCTCTCCCTCTCTCCCTCTTAATACATGTGTGTATGTGTGTATGTGTGGCTAGCCGTGTGCTGGACAAGAAGACGAAAAAGGTGCTGGCACTAAAGCGCATTCGCATGGAGAACGAAAGCGACGGCTTGCCCGTATCCAGTCTGCGGGAGCTCACACTCCTCCAACGACTGCAACACGAGAATGTCGTTGCCGTGAAAGACGTGGTTGTGGGCGATGAGCTGGACCAGATATACATGGCTATGGAGTACTGTGAACAGGTGAGCTAGATACAACGCCCACACCCACACCCACGTCCACGTCTACGCTCTCTTCCTCCTCCCTCCCTCTCCCTCCCTCTCCCTCCCCCTCCTTTGCTCACAGAAAACTTGTGTTCCGCCAGGATTTGGCCACTCTGCTGGACAATATGACCGACCCCTACTCCTTCTCAGAGGGTAACGACTACACTATCTGCCGATCGGTTCATCTTCACTCCTAGTCAAGTGCTTGATGTTGCAACTGTTGCGCGGGCTTGGCTATTGTCACGAGCGTGGTGTGATCCATCGGTAAGCCAATGCATGTGTCCTTCCCCCCTACACACACATTAACCACCCAGGGATCTGAAACTCTCTAACCTGCTACTGACCTCACGTGGCATCCTTAAAATCGGTACCTCAGTCACACCGTCGCCATGGCCAAACTCACAGTGGTACGCTTGCACCAGCGGACTTTGGTTTGGCGCGTGAGGTGCCGGACGCTGCGCTCACCATGACTCCGCGAGTCGCTACATTGTGGTACCGCGCACCTGAGCTCCTGTTCGGTGAACCCAACTACACCACTGCCGTAGATATCTGGTACCACACGCATCTCATGCACATCGCGATAACACCGCATTCTGTGCAGGTCTATCGGTTGCATTCTTGGCGAGTTGCTGCGGCATCATCCGTTGTTGCCAGGCGCAACCGAGATGGAACAGGTCATTAGGATCGCGCGGCTCTTAGGACGACCGACCGACGCATGCTGGCCCGGATTCTCTCAGCTGCCGCATGCCACCGAATTTGTCTTTCCCACTCAGAAGTTTGGCGGCGCTGACCACGAGAGCCTGGACGTGCAATTCAAGGAGATTAGTAAAGAGACAATGGCCTTCCTTCGCGCACTGCTCACCTACGACCCTCGACAGCGGCTGGATGTCCGCACTGCGCTAAAGCATCCGTACTTCGACGAGTCGCCTTCTGCCAAGGATCCTGCGCTCATGCCGTCCTTCCCGGAAATACGAAACGAGCTATCGGAACGAAAGCGGTATGCAGCCGCTCCCGCGTCACTTGCTAACATCTTTTCTCCCGAAACGAATTCCTTAGACGGCGCATAGAGTACGAACAGAACCTGAACAAGCGCAAACTCAATGCCATCCCTGGCTAGAGCATAAACATTCACAACTGTATTTGCTGAAAGAATTTCGACAATGTGGCCATGCCCATGCGAAACCCAGTGTCATTGGTGTGGACCTCATCACGGATCCAGCCGGGCAGCTTCTTGATGATCTTGGGTGTTTCAAACCGCTGGTCCACCATCAAGATCGCAGCGTAGTCATCCTTGTGACGGATAGCTCGACCTGCCCTCATTCCCAACAAGACACACCGCCACCCGTCACCACGTATCAGCATCTGCATATTTATGCCCATCCTCTCTTGGTGCCATACCGATCGATTGGTTCACCGCGCGCATGCAGATGTTTTCGTAATATTGCTGTCCAGCGAGTGTGAGCATCTCGCTTGTCGGCTCTACGAATCCGCCAAAGTAATGGATGCGCTCACGCAGCTCTACCGACCGCAGATCCGGATACGGAAGGCCCACCATAATCACCGCGCTATTGGCACCGGATGAGCAATTTATCACCAGGCGACGACATCTTGGCACTGTACCGCCCCAGCCGGTCTGAGAAATTGATGCCCTCACTTAACTTCCCGCCCACCACGGCCAGCAACAGTGCACCTCCTTTGCTGGTGGCAAGATCTGCGGATGGGACTTCTATAGCTTCGCGATACGTCTTCAACACCGACTCCACGTCTTGGGCAAGTTTTGGTTCAGTCAGCACCTACGACAATACAGGGTCACGCTATGTAGCGTGTCTGCACGCGTGCTCACCAGCTTCTTAGCACGCAGACGTGACATGATCCCATGCGTCTCCCAATACGCTGTCACTGTGTCCAGAAAAGTGTATGACGGAAGGAAGCAAACAACCCCGTCCGGGATCACGCTGAGCGCATTGACCAGAAACACACCCAGTTCCTTCATCTGTCACCCCTCCCCCACGAAAAAGATGTCTGAATACTACGCGTGGCACGCGTCAAACGCGCAAACGCACCATGTCCGGGTTTCCACGTTGACTGTGGTTGAACAAGAATGGCTTCCCGGTAGGCCCTGACGTGACGGCGAGAGCACACAGCTGCCGTGCAGGTATGACATGCCCGCAGGAAAAGCGCGACACACGCTGTCTTTCCTCAGCTGAAAGCAAGCGTGTGACAAGGTCATCCACCTAGCCACAGTTCCGTTGCCGGTTGGTGCGAGAAGACACCACGACAGCACTCACCGGCTCCATTGTTCCACCGGCAAGGATCACACTTCGCGCCTCACGCACAATCGTCTGAAAGCACTCAGAAGGATTGAGCAGCACGTATTTGAGTGACGGCTCCGGAGCACTGGTAACCAGTACTCGCCCATCACACTCAGGATCCGCCAAGCTGATCAAAAACTTCTCCAGCTGATGCATGACAGTCGAGGGTTTCCCTGAGCAATGGCATGTACCGTCAGTGACAAGGAACATGACAGCAGTGGAACAACCTTGACCTATAGGTATTTTCCCCGACTGTTCTTTCTGTTTCTGCATAAACATGTTCATCTCCACAGATTGTTAGCAAGGGGCATGGCAAACCGAAGCCCACTTTTTTCGGCAGTTGGCTTGTCCGTATGAATTGCGTAAGCTCCCACATATTTACATCGTCCACCCCGGCGGTGTGGAGCAACTCGCTAGTGCCAAACACACGATCTGGCAGCTTGTCGCTGCGCACGTTCTGCAGCAGTTTGACAAACGCTTTTAGCACAAGAACCAGCTGGCGAACACGCGTGGCACTGGCGGGCGATAGGCGATTCTGGTACTTGCGCAGATACTCCACCACATGATTGTGTGTGTCGTGGAACTGACGTATGCTCATTTGGCTGGCGTACAGATCGAGAATAGTGCTTTCTAAGCTATTCCCGATGATGAGCATTGCTTCGTGAACAAATATACTTGTGTGCTTCATCGATAATCACAATGCTGTCCTTCAATGAAATGTTGAGAGCGTCGCGCGCTGACGCTTGCAGCAGCATGTTGTACGGCAGCGTGATCAGCTACGGCAGCGTATGAGGGCTCCGCCTCCGCACACCTATATGCAAAGGAACGTACCTGGCAGTGCTGCAGGCTTTGGCGAGACGCGTAGTACGAACACTGATGCAGTTGCTGGCCCAATTGTGCCACATCTTCAATATCACGCACTTGCAGCTGGCGAACAACCATACTTAGAGAGAGGAGACGCGTGGACAGGCCTGGCTACCACAATATGATCCGACAGGTGTTGAAGAGCATCTGGCTCCGTGCCGAGATATGGGCATCGCTTTTTCTCCGCTAGTGTAAATGCATAGGGTTGGGCTGTGTTGTGCTAGGATGCATACTCATGAGGTCGAGGCAAGCGTCGTTCATCCGATGTATATCCTTTAGTTTCCGCACATCCTCGTTGACACACAGGTTGACGCGTGATCCCAGTGGCACAAAAGACACCTCACGTGCGTAGGTAGTGCGTTGCAGCTCCTGAACAAACTGTGATAGTTGCGAATGAGTACGGGAGCAGAAAAAGATCTGCCTAGTGTGTGAGCTTGCATACTAGACACCCGCGCCACCTTGACCGGCTGAAACGCGTCGTCGACAGCTCCTGAGTGGAGTGCGCGTGCCCCGTCATCCAATCTAGTTGGCACACACTTAGCAACACGCCAGTGCAAAGACTACTTTTGCATCAGCGCCTGTACTTCCAGATTAAACGGTGATTCCTCTGTCGCTGACTCTGGTGCCACCAGGGTCTCACCATCGACGAGCAAAATAGCGTCGTCCTGGTTTTCCATTGTCGTGTGCTACAGCATCATAGGCAAGGTGTATGGCTGCACCACTTCACCTCGTCTCGCCGCTGCCGCTTGCGCTGAGGCGCCTGTAGAATGCGGTCATGCAAACGCACGCGTTCCTTTCGTGACTCCATGTCCTTCTTTCGTTGCTGCTGCTGCTGCTCTGCTTCGCGTTGAAGCAGAACACGCGCATGTTCGCGCACCCAAGCTGGCTCATCATCTGGCGTTGCGGCTGAGTGTTCTTTTTCTTGCAGGCTGGCATGGCGCTGCTCGTGATCTTTCAACCATTTCAACGCGCCACATATAAGACTAAGTGACTTTCCCTACAGCCGTTGCGTCATCGTTTGTGGCTTACCACTGTGCACGCGCCGATCCCTTCTCTTACCGTTCCCGTGGGACTCTCGAAAATGCCCACCTTGCCCTGCTCGATGGCGTCGTACAGGTGGGTCATAAAATCAACCTGGATGGCGTATGGAGTGTACGGATGGCGAAACGCGCTTGCTTGTGCCGGTGGATGCAAGCGGGGTTCAGGCATTGTGTGGAATGTTTTTGTTTCCGCGGTGTAATGCTGCAAAGCTCTCTTGACGCGTGGTCGTACGCGTGCTCCAAAAAAATCGCGTTTTGCATTTGCTTCTGGATAGCGCTCCGCCTGTCTGCTCCAGATCCACCGTTTAGATTGGTTTTTACGCTCTGGCTGATGCACCTCAGAACAGCTTTAAAGCGGCTGCCCTTTGCTTTTGCTATTGGCACCAACCTTTTTCATTCCACTAAGGATGGGGGGCTCTCTTTGCTGCCTTCTACTCTTGCTGCAGACGCCGGAAAACCTGGTTGGCAGAGTGCTAAATATGCGAAGAATTCAGCCGCTATATTCAGTCAAGTCAAAAACAAGCATTTAACGCTCAGTCAAAATGCTTATGACGATACGCCCTACTATCGCCGCGTATCGACTGGTCAGCCAGAATACAGAGTAAAACTAGAGCCCACTCGACCGCCCGAACTGGTCTCTCGTGCCCGGAAATGGCTAAAAGATACATCGGATATGCTACAAGTGTTGAAGACCGAGGTGAACACCAACGATCGGCATCTAGATATTCAGAGATGGCTGAGGATACTAAAGCAGTGCAAACGTGCAACAGATGAGATGGTGGATTTGCACCCGAATGTTTGCTTTTTAGATGTTAACAAACTTCTCACTGCCGTTTCTGCTGAACTGACGGAGGGAAAATCATATCGCTTGCAAGCTGCTCTAGACCGTTTGCTTAAATGTGTACATAGCCTGAAGGATGTCTACGACTGCCCAGTGTATCGCGAACCCCAGCACAAGGGGCTTTGCGCATTGGTGAGTACCGAATCGACGTTTGTTGCTAATCCAGTCTGGGCGGAGTGGTAGCACACGCTCAATAGTATAGTAAGTGTGTAGGCAAGTGTGATGCGTAATTCACTCTTGCAACAGCTGGGCGGACCTGTGTCGACGCCCGCAGACATGAACGAGCTATTTCGAAAGCTGTTTGGCTCTATAGGACCTGAAGAAGGATGGCCGCTCGCTGTGCTCGAGTACATGCTGCTGAAACACAATCTACACGCTACTCAGACATCCATTGATCAGTGTAGCTGCTCTCCTTCTCATTTGTGGTGTCTCATACAACGTGTGGTATGTGTAGTACACTCGCTACCAATGAGCAATGTGATGGGCATATATTTGGCTGTGCCAGTACATGTATCTGCATTGGTGCCAGGACCCATGAAAGACGGCAAACTACCAACAGATGGGGAAGTGCATTGGTGGGATGTTGACTCCGGTTTTTTTGAAGGCGGGTACATTGGGGCTGGCAATGCGAGTGTACGTGGGTGTGTGTGTCATGGTGTACGCTCACGCGAACAGTTAGTCGCGTACCTGAAATCCTATCCACATCCGATCGAGTCTATCTTCATAGTAACGACCAACGCTGCTCTGTCGCATCCTCCTCCAGCGCTATCGCAGCAGACCGCGGATGGGCTGCTGAATGGGCGTCATCAGCTTATACAGACGGCTACTGAGTTTATGCAAACTCTGGACAAACACCTGCTTGCGCCACGCTCTTCGTCACCCTCTGTCACCCTGAACACCTTGACACACCTCTCTCAGCAGTTCGACACGCTACTGCAAAATTACCATATGCACATGAACCAGCTACCCACACTACCTTGTGGCAGGCTGGCAAGTGTGCTATATCCACTTCTGTCGGAATTGCGTAACTTAATGCATACATCCGTCACAGCGTTAAAGTTTCCCTTTGCATACCCTCCCGGTCATTTGAACAAGGATCTGGCACTGTTTGGCGGGTCCCTGATCAATATTGCATTGATAGTACGAACACCGCCAAGCAAAAACGGCGACAATCTGCAGGTAAGCACCGATCACGTCGTTAGCAACTAAAAGTACACTAGGACGCGCTCAACATACTGGTAATGTCTCGCTTCAAGCACAGCTTATATTTTTAGTTCAACGGCAATGAAGACATATTCCTACATATAATGGATGACCACCGGTCGCGCGGGGTAAGCATTTTTTTCATCGATCGTACGGAGAATGACATGTGGTTTTAGATATCGCTAGTGGATAGTGTGTCCGCAGCACTGAAGAGATATGGCATCAAGCATAATACTCTACATTCACTTACAGGTACCGCCGGCCTTTGCGATAATGGCTGTTGGAGGAGGTTATCACGATGAATACAATGCTGATATGGTAGCTGGAGATTTAAGATTGTTCCGGAATCCGCGCGGCTTTATTGTAGTGGGAAATGCCAAACACGAAGGAATAGGCGTGTTTATCTACGAACCATCGACGCAACTGCACCTACATGGCCAGGCAAATCCACCCGGTGAGTGGTATACCACTAGTAACGACGTTATCTTTTTGCTAGATATGGTAATGAAAATCGTGGTGTTGTATACTCACCGGCTACAGGATGCGGTCTTGTTGAAGTTCGAGAGATGCACATTCTTTGTAATTAAATAAACCAGACTGCTTCTGCATACATGCTCGCTATAGAAGAGACAGACGCTTCAGGAGCGTTGATGCCTCTTTCAGCCCTCAGAATGGCCAGAAAATGGCCGTTGGAAGAGAGCAGCTGCCAGCGCCACGTTCACATTGGCAACCCTTTCTGCTCGTAGCTGTTGTTCGCCTTGAGGTGGTTGCACACCTGAGGACACTCGGGTCTGGCTTGAACACCAAAGAGCGCTCAGGCACTCGCTGATGCAGAAGAGAGCTGAGTGAAAGGAACAAGGTGCTATTTGCCAAAAATGTGGAAACAATAATCTTACCTATACCCCAGGTCTAAAATAGAAAACGTATACAGACTCAGCGAGGATCAAACGATATTTCTGACTCGGTGAGTTCCACCGTTTGCTGCCAAGCATGTAGATACGGATGGTGTCGGAGTGGACTTGGTTCCCACATCTGCGCCTCAGATGCTTGGCTGTAGCTGACGTCGTCGTCGTCGTCGTCAGCTGTCATTAACGAGGCAGGAGAAACGACTGGGGGAACCGCCGCTTGCGACAGGCTTCCATAGAACAGCTCCTCGACAGGCTGGAGCTGAGCGTCAGGGAATGCAAGCGGTACAAACTGGTCTTCCTCCGCAGGCGGCTGTCGACCCATTGTGCTGGACACAAAGCAGCTGGGCGTGTGCACACCGGAGTTGGAGCTCATCGTCAGCGCAGAGTCGTCTTGTGCATGCCAGTTGGCCTCGTCCGCATTAGCATACGAGTGACGCGTACGCGCTTTTTGTGCAATGCTGCTTTTTGCCGAGTGCCGGTCCGCGAGCTTTCCTGCAGGCCACATCGCGCTCGTGTAGGCTGGCGCGCTACTTTGTTGCAAAGACTGCAACGAGAAAACATCTGGTAGTGTGGGGCTATTCCCTCCGTGGTGGAATGAGCTCCTGAACTTCCTGCTGTTATCGTACAAGTAATCGGTCGCCAGCGGCTGTCCCAAGAACAGCGCAGTGTCACCCTTTCCGGTGGTACGCACTGCGTCGCGACGCCGGCGACAGTTGCGATGTAGGAAGTAGACGCCGACGAGCACAGCCACCACAGCAATAACGATACCAGCAATAGCTCCTCCAGATAGCGGATTTGTGGTGGGGACAAACGTGGCGACAAACGTCCAGTCGTTGGTGTTCAAAGCGTAGACTTTGGCATCGGCACCGGCAGCCGTGTATCCGAACGATATCAGCATGGTCTCGCTGTCGATCATGTTGGCTGTGTGACCATAGCGACCTGCCGGTGCATTGGACACGATAATACTGGACCATCTCCATTTCACGGTGTCCAGCACAAACAGATCGCTGTAGTTTTGCGTGAGATTATTGTCTGTTCCGCCGTATACAATAACGTTTGATCCCTTGACTAGCGGCGGGTGCGAGGGAAAGCATAAGCACCACAGGTGTCAGCGCACAACTTACCGACGGCCGAAAAGCTGCGCCGAGCGGTAGGAGCAGCGCCGCTAGCTTGTATGGCAGTCCACGCATTACCACCGGGTGTCCATATGGGGATAGATGACATGTCGGCCAGCTGCCAGGAATTCGCATTCACCTGCACCACACCGCCAAGCAGCAGGACACGGCCGTCGTCCAACAGCACAGAAGCGTGGTCCCAGCGCGCGCCCGGCCTACCCGTGTCCTCGGATACCTGTTCAAAACTCGTTCCTTTCAGAAGGGAGAAATCATTGAACACATAGGTGGTGTTGAGATCCTTTTGCACGCTGGAGTCGGACAGTCCGCCGAACAGATAAGCGGGGCCAGGGTCGTGCTCGTTGTAGGCAAGCGTCAGTTCGTACCGGTTGCCAGCGACGCCGACAGCCAGGTTGTCGCTCCATTCAGCGCTTGCAATATTGTATATATGCCCAGAGGGTTTGTTGTTAGGAAGCTCCCGGCCGCCATAAATGATGATTTGGCCGCTACTGGGAGCGGCAACGTGGTGAGATACTTGAGGGACGTTGGGAGCGGGAATCACTTGGAGCGGCGGCGCACTCAGCTCAAACGACTGTGACACATCTAGTTTCAGCATCTGGTTCTGAAAAGCAGTAGCGTCCACAGTGCCGGTCACGCCACCGATATAATACAGTGCGGCTGAGTTTCCGCGGCGTACAAGCGTGGAGGTGTGGCGCCAGCGGGGATAGGGCACCAGCGCGCCTTGGACGCACCCACTCCACTGCACAAGCAGAAGAAAGAGAAGAAAGCGGAGGGGCGGCAGCATCGAGGGCTGAGACGGCACGAGCGGTGACGGTAGATACAGGCGGAGCGGGAGCGGGAGCGTGAGTGGTGGCGGAAGGCGAACAGGCTGAAGTGGCGTGCCAGTCCCCGACAATGTCTCCGTCATCGGATGCGCAGCAGAAGCCAATGCCGGCTTATCCAGAAGACCGCAAGCCACAAAAAGAGATGACCAAGGCGGAACGACGCGCATTGCAGGTGGGCAGCGTGGCTCGGCTTGGCTTGGTGGCTGAAGAGGAGGTGCGCGCAGGAGAAGCAGCGTGCGGAGAAAGACGCGATGAAAGCCGATGCTGGCAAAATACCTGTGAAAACCACTCCCAAACCTGCATCTGCAACATCCGAAACATCCAAGAAAAACAAGCATACACAGCAGCAGGCTCAGCCGGTGGCTGGTGGCGCGCTGAAAGTCAGCACACTAGCACCCAGCAACGGACTGGACCGCACTTCGCTCTACGGTCACTTAGACATCGCGCGTGGCTCCACAAAAAGCGCAACCAAGGACGTTCATCCTGCCATTCTACAGCTGGGGCACCTGTACGCCGAGTACAAGGTGTGTGGAGGCAACGCGCGGTGCATGACACTGCTGCTGGCACTCAAAAAGGTGAAGTGTGCAATCTCCGCTGTGCGGTGGTGCAACGCTCGGTGTCGGCTCATCTCGCGCACATAGTTCATCAAAGATTACCAAACCCCGCCAAACATGACGCTGTCTCGCCATCTCCCCACGCAGCTGTCTCCACAAATCACCTATTTGGTGGGCATGCGGCCTATGTCTGTGGGCATGGGCAATGCTGTACGATACCTGAAATTCGAGATTTCCACCCTTCCGGTCGACTACACTGAGGAGCAGGCGAAAGCACACTTGTACGAGCGTATTGACGCGTTTATTCGCGAACGCATTGAGATTCCTGGCGAAGAGATCGTCAACCACGCGTTAAACAAAATCAACCACGGAGACGTTGTGCTGACCTTTGGAAAGAGCTCGATTGTGCAGGCGACGTTGTTGCGAGCACAGCGGGTGGGGAAAAAGTTTTCGGTCATTGTCGTGGATGGGCGGCCATTGTGCGAAGGTAGCATCGCCGCGTGCGCACACTGCGTCTTACAATGCATGACCCTCATCTGGATCAGGTAAGAACCTGGTGGCTGTGTTGACGAATGCTGGTGTCGAGTGCACCTATGCACACATGAACGGCATGAATGTTGTGATGAAGGAGGTAGGCTTGTGCGTGTGTGCGTGTGTGTATGCGTGCGTGTGTGCATGTGCGTGCGCGTGTGTGTACGTGCGTGATATATCTTGTCGCTTACACACCTACGCATGCAGGCCACTAAGGTGATGATCGGTGCCCATGCAGTGCTGGGAAACGGTGCCATTCTATCACGGATCGGCACTGCTTCTGTCGCGCTAGCAGCAAGCTCTCGTCGTCTACCAGTGCTAGTGTGCTGCGAGACATACAAGTTCACAGACCGCGTGCAGCTGGATGCGTTTGTTTGGAACGAAATCGGTACACCACTCTCTCCCTGTCTCGTCTCATCACTTCCACCAGGCAAAGAGGATAGACTGGTCATGGTGAAAGGACAAGAGGGACCGCTGGCGGTATACAAAGAAGTGCCTCGGCTGAAGGTGCTCAATCTGATGTTTGATGTCACTCCCGGGGACCTAGTGAGCGTGATCCTGACCGACATTGGTCTCATCCCGAGCTCGAGCGTGCCGGTGATTCTGCGCGAACATCGCCCCATCCTCCAGTAGCTTGCTTAATAAATGATAGGCATTCTGCTCTGTACAGTATACGCTCTGTTTGCGGATCGTCCAGTTGAGAGCACACGCTTTCAGTCTTGTCGTAGGTGTTTGTGGCCAGAGCATGCGGTGTGCGAGAACTGTGTTCGCCAAACCGGCCAGTGCTGTTTTCTGGGCCACCTGCACAGATGGTGTTCTACGAACTCGTCTGCCTAGCGAGGGTCACAAAAAACCGCGTATGCCGCACGCGCGTCGCCACCACTTCCGTACTACTAACACTATTAGTACGATTTGCGCGAATTGATGAGGATGTCGGTAACGGAGATTTTGTCGCGTGGAGGCGTTGTGCGATCCATAGACAACTATGGCGACCGAGAACTCCCCTACCGGATAAAAGGACATGACGGCTACCAAACGCGAGCACAGTACGTGGCTGACTGGGCATAAGCAATGTCTGATGCTGTGCAGAATGTGGCTCATGCACTTTGATTCGAACCCCGCAACCATGATGGGGCTGAACAGCAAGCTGCGCGTAGACATACGCGTGCTGCGACACACAATGATCAAGCTGGGCGATAAGCTAAGCGACATCGTTGAGCAGCCTTGATCTACCACGTGCGGAGATGAATAGCAGCGTGAGGGTGTTGTATATGTGGTCTAATGGTACTTTGCGTCCCCCATCCCCCGCCTGCAGGATACGCCAAATGCCGCAGCATAGCGAGCATCACCGCAGAAAACAGCCGTGTCGTGCTTTGGCGGAGAAGGAAGCGTGGTGTTATCGAGGAAACGGCAGCAATGCGCGCATGTGCGAGCACTGTTCGTATCAATTCTCTCGTCTCCACTACCATGGCAGCGCGACGGGCCCCGCCACAGCGCTGCCACTTCCCGCTTCTCTTGGCTGCCACATTGTTCATTTTAAATGTTCTGTGTGCCGCATCCTTGCAGCCGCGATGGTCACACACAGCCACGCTCATCTCTCGCAAACTCTATCTGCTGGGTGGTAGAACCGGAATTCAGGCCAATCAGTCATCTCCTTTCGCTACCGACTTCCTGTGCATTGATATGACCAAATCATTCGACGTCTCATCGCCCCCATATAATGTGCTCACTAGTGGTGGGATGCCGTTGGTGGCTCAACACACCACTGCGCCTGGTGGCGATGACCACCAAAACCTTATCGTAGAAGGTGGCGTCAGCCAGCCTCTCACCAACACCACCGTCTGGTCCTTCGATACACGATCAAGGCTCTGGACGAACCTGCCACGGCAACAGGCTCTGCTGCCGCGCCACTACGAAGCCACTATGGCCTACATCGAGAACAACCCCGGTGCTGCATACATGTTTGGCGGTGTTGTCGACAGCTCATCCTCCGCCAACGCCACTGGTTCCAAAATATCCAACGGCCTGTTTGAACTGCCATCCGGAACCACCAGTTTCGCGGTCCGTTCACCAAACGGGCCATCTCCTTCGCCACGATACCACCACGCAAGCGCCATGCTAAGTACCGGCGACGTGGTGATCCTGGGCGGCTACGACGGCACGGCTATGATCAGCATGACTGAGGTCTGGGTCTATCGTGTCGGCACTGCACAGTGGTCACTTGTCAGCGCCAGTGGGAGTGTGCCGGCATCGCGACGTGATTTCGCTGCTGTTGGTATGCGCTCCCCAGACGCGGATGATGTGGAATCAGCGCATACGTCTATTTTAATGTGTGTGGCATAGACTGATGCGTTTTCTGTAGCCGACGGCACACGTATTATTGTCCATGGCGGTACGAACATTAGATACACAGAGTACTACGCAGACATGGCTGTGCTGGACACCGACAGCTGGACCTGGTCTCAGCCGACCCTCGTGAACGCGCCTACCGGCAGATACGCACACTGTGCCACCCTGGTGGGCACCAACACCATGGTGCTTAGCTACGGTAAGCGGGGTGGCTAGGGCAAGGCATGACCGACCACTTATGACGGCCACGCCCCAGGTTACACAAGCTCGGGCGGAGACGCTAAGATCTACGTGATGAACACGGACACATTCACCTTCTCCAGCACCTACACTCCCAACTTTAGTGGTAGCAAGGGCGGCAAGCTCTCTGCTGGTGCTATTGCTGGCGTGGTGATCGGCAGCCTTGTATTTCTCCTCCTCCTCTTCCTCCTCTTTAAATACTGTCGTCGACGGAGACGGCAACGAACCCAGGCAGCGGGGGCATGGACAGAAATGCCTGACACAGCAGGGAGCCAGTCATTGACCGGCAACACTAGTCTTGCTACCAAGAGCCCTAGCCAACGTCCCACCTCTATACCCCTCGTGACTGGCACGGACAGCACTGCCCTGTCGGCCAGCTCCAAGTCGCCACCGACACTAGGAAGCCGTGTACGAAGCTATCTTTCTGGCTCCGCTCGACCTCTCTCCAACACCACGCTCAACAACGGAACACTGGCCAGTAGCAACACCAGTCCGAGCTTCGCGCCGCAACACGGCATGACACTGAACCCACTCACTCCGCTACCAGATCCCACGCTGCGAGCCTCAGGCATCATCCGCGAAGACACAGACGACCTGGACGAGCACGTGAAGAACATGGAGGTGCAAGTCAACTTGGTGCCGAAGCGTAAACTCTATGTCGTCAACTAATAGCGCTTTGAGTGAACGAAGCTGTAGAGGAAGCTGTGGGAAGCTGTAGGAAGCTAGGAGAAGCTTGTGTATGAGTGTGTAGGTTGGTTTATTGAAGTCTGATATCAATACACGTTTTTCTCGTCCGTAGTCGGGGTCTTCCGCTGCCATGTGCAGCAGCAGCAGCGATTGGTTGTTTGTGTCAGCACAGCGTGACAAAGAGTGTCGTGCAGCAACAATAACGACAGCCTGCTGAACACTTGTTGTGTGGATATCTCAAAAAATATAAGTTTATCAAGCGTTCGTCAGGATGAGAAACCGCGCAAGCACCTGCATCGGCTAGAATAATTTACATACTCACACACACCGCTGCCGCCGCAACCACATCGCCACCGTTGCCATCACCACCACCTCTAACTAGGCAAACAGACATCGGATAGCTTCACCAACCACAGCAAAATCGTTAAGCAAGGTGTAGTGGTCGTTGTTGGACACGAAGCCTTGGTATGGGATATTTTCCTGCATTTGGCAGCTGTCGTATGTTACCACACCGTCGCCATAGGCGGTGGTGTAGTTGGCATACTGGATGCCAAGACCGAAAGAGGATGGGCGAGCAAGCACACTCTGCGCGGTGGGAAACTGGGTGCCGCACACCACGGCGAAGGGAGGATAAGCGAAGCCGGATTGATAATACTGGGCGTCCCGCGTGACCTTTGACAGCAGAATGGTCTGGGTAGCATAAGCGGTTTTTTGTTGGATGGTGCCGATGGTGCTGTTGTAAAAGGGGTCTAAGGCCTTGGCTAGTTTGTGGGTGGTCCAGGTGTTGGGGTTGTATAGGTCTAGTTCGATGGCCGCACCAGTCTCGGCATTGACGACACAGCCGTAGCTGTCGAAGCACGGTAATGCGAAAGCGGACCGGGCCAAGAAGATGGATTCGTAATCAAGAATGCTGGTGTTCACGCCTTCCACCAGACCAGTGTACTGCTCGGCCAGGCCATAGACAGAACCGTGGAACGCGGAACCGGCAAACACAACACCACGCACCACCTCGCGCGCACACGAGCCCAAGGCGTGAATTGCTTCTAAGGTGATCAGACCGCCAAGGTCATGGGCGAACACGGTGATGGGCTGCTGGTTATTCTTGCCGTGGATGTTGAGCAGCAGATTTTGGAAGAGCGAGCTCAGGTAGACGGTGTCACGACGCCAGTCGTAAGCAAACAGCGTTAAGTTGATCAGCCCAGCCTTGGACATTGCGGTAAGCCGATCGATGAAAGCAGTGTAGAAGGGGTTGAAGGTGGAGGCCTGGAGAAACCCGTTGGCGCTGATAGCGTCTTGATCACCAAACGAGAGGGAGATGTCAAGCGTGATGTCAGGCCGAACGGTGTTCTGCAGGATGGCCTCTGTGATCCACACAACCTGGTTGTTGGTGACGTTGACCAGCTGCGAACCACCAAACCCGTGGATCACCACCACGTCACCACGCAACATACTGAAGTAGTCGGAGTAGGCGGGGAGGGCGGGGACGGTGGTGTTGACGGTGGAGGTGTTGTTCGTGTTGGTGGTGGTGTTGGTGGTGGAGTTGGTGGTGACGGTGGTGGTGGTATTTGTGATAACGGTAGTGGGGACGGGGACGGTGACAGTGGAGTTGTTTGTATTCGTGGTGTTTGTGGTGACGGTAGTGGTATTTCTGTTGATGGGAAGAGGCGTGGTTGTGTTTGTTGTATTTGTGGTAACGGTGTTGTTGGTGGCAGGGAGTGGGGGTGGAGTGGTTGTGTTGGTCGTTTGTGCCATCACAGCCACATACGGGCCACCCACCAGCGACACAAGCAGACACGCGAGCAAGACACGGTTCATGTTGGCGAACGGTAGAAGCGGTATTCTGTATGAGCAATATATGGAACAAGCAGCGGTAGCGGTAAGAGCACCGGCGTGGAGGGAGGCGTGGGGTGGACGTGGAGGCGTGGCGGTTGGCGGCGGAAAGAGTGCGCACCACGGCCCAGCACTGACACCGCCTCGATCGACCACACCAATGCCTACTTGATTGGCTCCGCACTAATTTACACGGCCACCGCAGTGGTCAAGCAAGGTGGAGGCGTGGTGTGGCACGGCATGCGGTGGCTGTTAGCCGTTGCGTTTGAAGGTGGAGGCTGCAGCGTGTCTGTCTCCTTCTCTGATAATGGTGGTGGTGGCAATAACAGCAACAGCAACAGCAACTACCATCACGGTTTGCGCAACAACGCATGAAGACCAACATAGTGTATGCCATAATGCATCAAATAGAATATGCATGCGCGTCAAACAGCCACTTCTCCCGCACAATACGTTTCAGTGCCATCCTCATCCTGGAAATCCTCCTACTCACACCCGTCAGCCATCTTCCTCTCCCTTCCCCCTGCCCGGTTCCCACTCGCCACAACCCACCGGATCGTAAATGACGCGGATGATGAGTGAGCAGCTTGGACAGCGTGCGATCTCCTCACCCTCCTGCAGATCCTCCTGCCCGCCACACTCTGCGTCAGCCCCCGCACAGCCAGCCACACACCACTCCCCCACCATCGATATCTCAAAGCGGTCGCCACACGGACACGGGAAGTGGTAGAGCTGGGCGTCGCGGTCAAACACCATGTCTTCGATTTCCACCTCGTCGTAAAACGAAGTCATGGCCGCGGGTGTCCCACAAGGAAGACCAGCCGGTACTGGCGGCTGGCGCGTGCCGCATGCTTGGCCGCCTTACGTCTTAGATAAAACCTAGGACTGTGATATCTTTATTATACATATCGCGCCATGAAGAGATTTTGCTCGACACGGGAGCAGCGAGGGTCCTTGTTGGCTCAACCTGCCATTCCCGATTCCGCATCCAGATATCGGAGCGCGCTCCTCTTGTAATCAAACACCGTCGCACGCACACACACGCACAACCCCTTTCTTCTTACACCGCCCCCTATGTACACGTCTCTCAAAGCACTATGCATGCCTCCACCTCTGGTCCACGCGCTTCACGCTCCCGCCGGTCCAGACGCCGTGGAGGCTCGCGACGCCATCGTGATCGCCACTCCCACCAGCACCGCACGTCAACCCATTCAGGACGACGCACCCAGTCCTGTTCGTGCACGCGTCGACAGTCGTACAGCTCGACTGTGAGCGAGGTGCGTGCACGTCCAGGATCAGCCGCAAGGAGGGACAGCCATGTGGCTGTCATGGACGCACAGTTGTCCAAGCCAAGTCGGGTCAGATGTGTGCAGTTCGCTATCAAGGCAAGCACACCGCTGCTAGTGATTCTGTCCGCGTGTGTGATCGTGAGTCGACGCAGCGTGTTGCTGACACGCATGCTCAGCAGCTCCAGTGTACGGTCCGTCAGCAATGAGCAGCATTCCATTTCCAGCATTTGTAGTGGAAATGGCGCAGTCGTCATGGCAGCCGTCAGTCGTGTAGTGCCTATCGACAGTAGAGCTGCTATGCCGCGATCTGTCACCTGCGCGCATCCGCTTGTATCAAGACAGCGAAGCGCTGGGCAGGACACACCGATGGTCGCCAATACATCGTCAGTCAATGCATCCCCAGTGCTGGCAAAATTGAGACACTCCAGTTTACCACCACTCCCGCGTAGCAATGCATTCAACGCGCCCGTCGTCAAATCAGGGCAGCCTGTCATGGAGAGATGCTGCAGTGTCGGCTGCATCTTCGTTAGCATTTCACATGCCTCCACCGTCCAACCCCGCATGCGATGCACACGTAATCGCCGCAGCACACGTGTCTGCAGTCGAGACACCCCAATGAGCACGCCTGCAGCTGTCATTCGCTGCGCGAAACGCACATCCAGTTCTTCTAATGCTTGTGCGGCTAGCTTTGACAGTGTGTGATCGTCCACAGTGTATGGGAGCCCAGAAAGATTCAGCACACGTAGTGCAGGTAGATGCAGCAGTGCGGCTGCCACCGCTGCCGACGAAAGCATATGGCATCCAGTCAGCGTCAGATGCGTCAGATGCGTCGTGTGTACGGCCAGCAGTGGTAGCATGAACGACGACATACCGCTGCAACCGCTAGAGCAGCAACACGATGAGCCACCACACGCTTTGGAACAGGCAGGGATACCGAAAGTCTGCGTGTCGCAAAAAGCAGCCGACGGTAGGAAGCAGTTGTTGCACACGCTCGTTAAACAAATGGGTCACCACAGTGGCGTCCCGGTCAGGCACCAGTCGTACCAGATCACGACCCACCACGCGCGGCCAGATGCCGCCGTCTAGCGCAAGACCGCGCCACTCGCGACACACCTGCGTTGAAGGAAAACGTAGACGCTTACTCACAAACAATCACCAAAGCAGGAATGGCTACCGTGGCGCATACGAAGCGCGACTCTGGATCCAGCAGAGACATAATCATCAGTTTGAGTTCGCGCGGAAGCCGGTCGAACCGGAACGGCACGCACTTGGTGTCCACGGTGGTTTCGAAGAAAGCGCTGTCGCTGCGTGGTCGGTGTTTGCGTGAACACGGCCGGTCAGGCGACGCCGGCCGTGTAGCCTCAAGATATGCTGTCGACATCAAGAATGGGAATGCGGAGTCGGCTGACAAGAGCGAACGGCGGCTGACCGTTCCACACCCACTCACAAATGACCACCGGCACTCACGGAAACACACTGCCATTCCAGCACAACAGGCTCTAAAGCGCCATTTTCAAAACGTATTTTATGCCAAGCTATTTTGGTGCTCCGCGTATCCTATCGCCATGTACACAAACATCACCACGATCAGCAGTAGCACGCTGACCAAGCAGATAAAGGCTATTCGTTCCGGATAGAAGTCTTCTGGAAAAGCCACGTAGCGATCCTGCGCATCACGGTAGTCCTGGAAGAGCGAGGGGGACCAGTTGCCAGGCAGCAGCCAAGTAATCCATAGCCGCTCGCTTGGGCACCTGCCCACCGACCCGTGATCGTCCTTTGACATAGACTTGTTCACACGCACGGACTCTAAAGCACTGGCGCACAAAGACGATTGGGGCAAAACGTACTCCTCGGTAATGGAGAACCGTGGCAGCGCGTGTGATGATGATGGCAGCTTTGTAATCGAGTGTTCAAGATGCACGTCACTGATGTCCACCAAGCTTTGTGACCGCACATCTGAAGCGCGCATGCCTGACCGGTGTCGTATACCGGCAAGATCTCCCGCGTGTAGCACAGCAGAGTCGGGGTCGCATGGGCCGTCTGAGGACAACGATAGCCGGGCACGGCTATACTTTCGTTCACAGTTTCTATCGGGCTCTTCTACACAGCGGCCGCAACCCAATCAGTACCGTTGTCTGCGGGAACAGACGCGCACCTATAATAACTGGCATGTGGTCTGACACTCCTGTGCTCAGCTGCTTCGCACCGGGCTTCGCGTTTTCGCCCGCTATAGCTACCGACGATCTTATGGGAAACCACCTCCAAGGCGCAGAGCGCCAAGTCCAGCACTTTTCAGATTGCCGCATGCGTACAATCAAATACAGGAGCAGAGGCAGAACAAAATTGGCAGCACCTGCGAAAACGAGACTGGACCAGTTCATCATGTCGTTCAAACCAGCTCCAGTCTGGAAGGGTATTGCCACCAACCATGGGATCGCAATGCTGAGGAGGAAGGAAAGTGTGCGCTTGCACACACCGGCACGCGTCAAGTTGTATCGAATCACAGCGGTGAACACGGGGATCGACGTAATAAGCGTGGCGAATGGAAACGCAAAAGCGGAGATCTGCGACGCAATACTTCCATGCTCAGCATCATTGATCACCGTCAAGATGTTGGAGCCGTGTGGCATTGCAAAGGCGGATGCACCCACCACGCCAATGACAATGTAGACGATGGTGGAGACCACGGTGGCAGACCAGATGCTCCAATTGATGCTTGTCGCGCTTTTCTACACAGATGAGCACTGCACGCCTAAAAAGCGTACTGCTACCTTGATGTTCACCCAAGACGGCACAGTCGTGACATACGCGAAGTTGAATAACACCGTGCCCACCAGTTCGCTTTGATCGGGACCGAATGCACGAAGATGCACAGCCGGGTCAGAGTCTCGCACAAAAATAACAATCCAATACGCAAACACCGCTAGCAGAATAAAGAGTGACATGATTTGCATGTTGATGTTCTCGGACAGTTCGATAAGGCATAGCGGAATGATGAGCACTGCTGCGGCCTACGCGCACGTTAGCTGGTCAAAGACCACGCGCGTTCAATCGAGGATACCAGGTAGCCATAGGTGAATAGCATCATGCGGGACCCAAATGGTGAGTTCAGCACGCTGAACGAGTCCACGCACACCCAGGTAAGATCAGGGTCGAATCCTACGCCACACGTCTGTCCAAAGATGGCGATGATCAAGCTGTCCATCATTTGCGCCGAGATGATGATGGACGCGATGGTGACAGCTTGTATCGAACAGAAAAGCCAAATATGTGCTAGCACGCGAAACCGCGGGCCCAGTACCAGTTCCAGCAGCGTGACAAATTCGTGCTGGTTCTGAGTGGTGGCGGAAACAGTGTCAGTCGTCGCGTTGGGTGCTATGTGCGCTCACCTGAAATCGGTTGTTATCCGGCAGTGATGATAGCAACTCGCACAAGAACATAGCCGACGCACCGCTAATGAGTGCGCTCAGAAAGAACAAAATGGTTGGGCTAAGTCATGAGACATGGTACCAAAAGTGCTACACGTACGTGACCCAGCCGGCCTGGTGGTACAGCAGCGGAATGGCCACAAGTCCTGGCCCGGTCATCGAATCGATCAGCAGGGTGAGACCACCGATGAAGCCAACCGATTGAATGCCAGGATCTGTTTTGGAGACGGGTAGCTCCGCCGAAGTGCGAAGGCTTGTTCGTGCGGACGCCGTTTTGGGCGGCGCCGATGTCATTTCTAGGGTTTTGATGAAGCAAGTGAATTCTTAGGAGCAATTGAGAAGAAAAAAATTCTGCGTGGCTGGTAGCCAGACGCAATGCACCTCTCCGCTCTCGCTCGGTGAATCGCTCGTCTGGATTGTTGCCATCGGTCTTTCCAGTAAGCCACGTTGCGTTGGAAGCCATGCTTTGGCCTAAGGGTCCTGTTTAAGGGGTTGCATAGGATAGGCAATGGGTTTATCTTGATGGTTTGTGCTTACTGTACGTCCTACCCAAATGGATAATGTACCATAACTAATGCGATGCAGTGCTGTGCCAAGAGGATCAACATGCGGCCCCTGATCTTTCTAAAATACATCGTATTTCCATAGACTCCGTGCATTGCTCTTCCTTCTCCCACGCCCGTTGCAGCATAGTCCGCGTTCGAGGAAGACAGGTGAACGAGTAGCTATATTGTACAAGTGCGGTATGGTGCATTTGGTCTTAGACACACTAGCCTACTAGCTATGTACATACCCTGGCGGTGAAACATCTGCCAATCTGCTTAATGACCAAGACGCTGGCTGCTTTTGGCATATCGATAAAGGCTGTCAAGAAAATCGCAGCATCGAATTACGTCGTGGGAGACTAAACTAATAGATTTAGCGTCTGCAGCGAGTGAGCGGGCAGATGTGTACTGGATTTCAGTCAAGCGTAGCTGCCAAGGGGGAAGCCGGCCAAGTTGGATGCATGCGCCCGTGAGTAGAAGCAGCTGAGGCTCACACCTGGACGCTGCTATCGACAATGTCAGTGAAAGGTCGAGATGCTATGTGAGTACTCTTACTGCTAAGCAGCTTGTCCACTTCGCTCACCGTCAACAGCTCACCGGTGCGGGACACGGCGGCATGCTTCACCACCTCCACCATTTGCCGCTTCTCGTCATCTTCGGTGATCAGAAATACACACACTTCCAGCGGTTCCTCGCTTGTGCAAAGGCCGTCTTTCTCACACACAGACACACCAGAGTCATCATCCTCTGGCGTTGCTGCTGCCTGCCGCAAACCACTCGTCCACCCCTCACCACTTGGCATCCACAACCGCCATCGAAAGTAGCTGGCACCAGCAGTGTGCGATTTGCGTTCTAGTTCTAATGCGGTGTTCAAGTGTTGCGCATATCTTTTCATGGGAGTTTCTTGTCACACCAAGCAAGCAAGCTTAGTAAGAGACGGAGAAAGAAACGAGCATACCGGAAGGCACCACCAGTGTCAGTTCTGGTATTGCTGCAACGCTTGTCCATCGCACAAGGTGAGCGACGTCGCTTGTCTTCCATCGCGCGTCTATTCGAACCATCACGTGGCGTGGCCGCTTCGAGAGAGTAGCAAGCAGCACTCGAAGCTCATCGGTTGTCAGCTTGCGATTGACACGTTGCAGGTTAGAGAAGAAGCGTTCGGCAGAAATATAAAGCCCAAACAGCCACTGGCATATACAAAGACACCACGCGTAGAGAAACGCCATAGTATCGCAAGGCGCGTTTTGTGACGACGTTTCGCGACGATGTGACGGATCCGATAAGGCGGAAACGCACAGCTATCAAAACGCACTCGCAACGAAAGCGAGTCCAGCCAAACGATCTGCGATTGCATACATGGTTTATTACACTTGTTACTTACATGTGCTACGCCTCACAAGAGCCGCCGGTCACCTGCAAAGTCGCCGATTCTGTCGATGCAGCAGCAAGACGTCGTGAACGAAGTGCCTCATGAGAAGCGCGCAGTGACTCGCCCACCAGCCGCGCAGACGGAGTATGAGCGTGATCCTGGATTCTGACGATGTCGTTGGTGTTTCTTCTCTGCGGAAGCTGCTCAACGCGCTCTTCTAAAGCACTAAACGACACTGTTCGCTGCACATCTGGACCGACGAGGGGATCTGTAGAGAACGAGGTGGGCGAAGAACGTTTCCTGTGAAAAATGTGGCTGAAAATGCTGTGGTTGTCGCTTTCCTGTGCATACGCAGGTCGACGCAGAGGGCGTAGGTGAGAAACTTCCGATTCCAGCTCAGAAACACGCAGCTGTGCTTGTTCATACAGTCGCTCCATCCTTTGAAACTCCGCGTAGTACAATGGCGGATTCACCTAGCGCACATTAATGAAGGATACAGAGCAGAGCTTCTCCCACGTCAGCCAAGCGCATTTGTGTGTCCACCACTGCAGCTAATAGCGCGTCGTTGTGCATTCTCAGATACTTGATCTGTATCTCTTTCCGAGAGCGGCTGGAGAGCGAAGCCGCAAGTCCTTTCTTTTTCTGCTTTGCATGGAACTTGAATCGCGTATACGCTTGCCACTCTTGTACAAGATTCGAGCCGATGATGGAGGTGGCGAGTGCAATCACCATGAGTCCGCACAGCATGGTGAGGTTGGCTATCACCTTCCCACCCACTGTCGTGGGTATGTCGTCTCCTGGTTGCCGTAGCAGTGTTCAGCACATGACGTGTCATCCATTCGCGCCTACCATAGCCGGTCGTGGTCAACGTAGTGATCGACCAATAGAATGTATCAGGAATGCTCTGGAATGGGCTTGCGAAAGTAGGTCAGACCATACCTCACTATGCAGCGTCGAAATCGCATACCTTGGCACCAGGCTCTCGTCTACACGGCGCATCCATAGGCCTGTATCACGGTCCAGCTCCTGTTGCTCGAAGAAATACACAAAACTCGAGCTCACAAGTACCACACACGCGAGATACACAGCAACAATCAGGATCTGCGGGATGCTGCGCCGGAGTGCATTCATTGTAATCTGCACTTGAGTGTGAGTGTGGGGGTGGGAGTGGGCCGGGCGTAGCACCACACATACTCTAGTACTGGCGGATCGCAGCAGCAGATTCTGACCACGAAGTATGAGCAGTATGCGTAGAAGTCGAAGGGTTCGTGTCACTTCCTACAGTTCCTGCATTAGTGCCATGTGTTTGCATCATGCAAACAAAAAGCTCACGCTAGACTGAAAACCGATAGTGACATCCAGGTAAAACGGAACCAGTGTGACAATATCACTCACTGCGTAAACGCCTGTGAAAGCAGCGTCAAACACAGTACACCAGCGCTCGCAGAACACCTACTAAAAAAGAACTTTCTGCGCGAAGGAGCACCAAACATGCGGCCGAAAAAGTCGATGGTAAAGAAGACGATGTCCAGCAAATCGGTGACGAATCTAAAGCGTGTGATTCCGCAAGAACGATCGCGCTTCGCATGCGTTCGTTCATCGCACCCTACCTAAGTACCTGCAGGGAAGGAGGAGGCACGCGAAATGCTGGCAGGCTTTCCACTATAATCACCACAACTGTAATCAAGATAAGCAGCAGGTTGATCCCGTTGAACAGCTTAGCCTGCGCCCGTACAGACATACGGTGTCAGACGTGTGCTCGCTGCAACACCACTGCCACCCCCCCCACCACCATCACCACCACCACGTACTGCTGGCGTTGTTTGCATCTCGAAGAAATCGTATGCGCATTTCTGTCGTCGTCCCATTCGCGCGGTGTTCTTCAGATAGATCTGCATACGAGCACTTTTCTCAGTCTCCATATCCATTTGTCGCTCTTCTTTCTTGTCATGCGCCTCAGTCGTTTCCTGAAACCGTGGTAAGACCGTGGCGGCGTGTGTGTGCTTTTTCACTTGCCATGTCGCCATCCATCGGATTGTTCTCTTCCGAGTCGTTCGCCTGGTCTGCCATTTCGCTGCTTGAGTCGTAGGTGCTGTTCGAGACTTGGACGGTGGTGCTGGGTGGCATTTCGTCATAGCCGCTCGGTTGTCGTGACACACTGGTGTCTTGTTGTGGAATTGAGGAAGCAGGAGTGTATCGGAGCATTGCGGACGTGCGAACAGGGAAAATGCATGCACGAGGGAGAGAAGGCAGACGCTTGCAAGTTGTTGAAGGTGGGACCGCCTGCAACCCCGAGTGTGACGAGCCTGATATTTTTGTTTCTCACACGCCAAGGAAAGAGAGAGCGTTCCTGCTGGATGGAATAGCAAGAGGGAAAAGAGGAGCACAGACAATGGCAGTGACGCATGCGCACTCCCAACCGCCCAAAGATCGGACACAGACCTGCGATGTGCATGTGTTGTGGGACATTCGATCGAAGAAGCGCATCTGCATTCCCGCCGCTCCATTGATCAAGGTTGGTGGAAATAGGTGCCATCCAGTTTCATTCGCACGGCATTGCACCTGTGTATAGACGAAAACGCAGCACATGCAATTGCTGCTGCTACACATTGCTGAGGAAATGAAACAGTCTCGCATGGACAATGTAGTAGTGAGAGTAGATTCCATTAAATAAACGAAGTGCTATAATCTACCTTAAGTGCTTACAAGTATATCACCGGAGTCGATGCATGACAATGAGAATCTAACCGTGACACGTGTATTAGTGTGATGCATGTGATGTGGCGCTTGATTATCGTCGCGCCTTCAGTACACGTCGGCCAAACGGATTGGACTTTCGCTTGGCACAGTCCGACACGTCAGTCTCCGTCCATTTCAGCTCCACTTGCTGCCACGAGTTGATGGTGTGGCTGGCCGGGGTTTCCGATAAAATGCGTCTGATTGCCAAGGACTCTGTGCGATGGAACGCCGCGTCACTGCGTGCAGTGGTGTTTTTGATGCGTTTAGATGCGGTGACACGCTGAAAATTCACTTTGAATCTGGCAAGAAATGAGGTTGATACTGATGCTGGAGGCGGTGAGGCGACGCGCGGCTCAATGTGGATGGTTGTTGCTGTGCTGGCATTGTGCTGCGTGCTAGATGCTGATGAGGGTCGGCTGAGGATGGGGTATAGAGTGGAATGGTTCTTCTCTGGTGAGGCTTTCGATTGAAAACGCTTGCGGATATCCGAGGCTGGCAACCACCGCGATCCATTGCCGCCTGTGTTTCTGCATCGAGCGGACTGCTGTAGCAGCAGTATTTTCAGTCGCTCCACTTCTCTCTGCGAGCTTAGAGCACGTGTTTCTGCCTCCACATGGAGCTGTTGGGTTTTCTTGTATTTATGGAAGTAGTGTGGTGGACTGATCTGTCACCAAGGAGATGAGAACAGATGGCAGTAGGAAAGACGCGAGCACCGTTCACCACCACACATACCTCGGCAAAACGATCTTGTGTCTCGCCGATCAGCTGTAGCAGGCTTTCATTATGTGTTCGAAGCACGCGAATTTGATCGCACTTTCGACGGCGCAGCATTTTAAACGCTTCCGTTTGGTCGCGCGCAGATTTCAGTTCGCTTTGGAACTTGAGTCGATTATACAGCTGCCATTCTTGGACGAAGTTCGATCCAATAATCGATGTGGGTAGCGCAATCACCTGCACACACGCACACGCACACCAACATCAGTAAGCATTTGTCAAAGCGTCACCAACAGCACTTACCATGACACCCCCCAACATGGTCATGACTGCAACGAGTTTGCCTAGCGTGGTGATGGGAATATGGTCGCCTGTAGCACGGTGAGTACGAGTACGTCACAGTTCGCCTGTGCACACACCATAGCCCGTGGTCGTGAGTGTGGTAATGCTCCACCAGAAGGTTGCTGGGATGCTCTGAAACGGACTGCGACACGAGTATGACTACCCAGCTGCTGTAGGTGTGGGGCGTACCTCGGTTGCCATCCTCCGTCATGGAATCGCATCCAGATTTTGGTTTCTGGGTCTTCGTGTTGCTGCTCAAAGAGATAGAGGAAACAAGAACTAATGATGAGGAACACCATGATGTAGCCCAGCACTACAAAGATCTGGCTCATGCTACGCTGAATGGTGCGCATGGTAATCTAGGTGGGTGGTGAGCATAGCGTGGATGAGTGCGGTGCGATGCGCTAACCGTCATCCCAATGGAATACGCGGTCATGCGAAACCCGCGCAACAAGCGGAATATCCTGAAAAGCCGCATTGTAGCCAAGAAACTCTACAGACGATTGAGGATTCGGAGTGGGCGTGCGAGTAGGCAAGTCTACTACGCTGTTGGTGTCGAGAAACAGTTCCAGATAGAATGGCACAAGAGAAATGATATCAACTAGGTTTAACGGGTCTGCGGGTGCAGAGAATGCGCCGTTGTGAGCAGCGACGGAGGAAGTGGGAGGCTTACTTTTGAGGAATTTAAATCGACTCGGAGCACCCACAAACAGACCGATCAACTCCACGGTAAAGACAGCCATGACAGTAACATCCACTGGCATTCTAAACGGTTGTCAGCAGGTGTGCTGCGTTGTCTCGACACACTTTATCCCGTCTTTAAGTGCTTGATTGTGGCGTACTTCGGGCAAGCTTTCTATCAAGATGGTCGCTACCGCAACCATAACGGACACGGCCACGAGAAGGCTAAATGCTTTGGCCTAAAGAGAGCGACAGGCGAGCGGCAGGAGAGCGACAGGTGAGTGGTGCGACATTTCATGCATACGCACCATCATCGTAGTCTGTTCATCGAAAAAGTCGTAGCACCACTTCTGTAGTGGACTCATTCCTTGTGTAGCACGCCGGTAGCTGGATTCCCGCAGCTTCGCGAAGTTACCCAGCTCCTGTTGGATGTGCAGCAGTAAGTGGCCATGTGTGAGCGTGCACGTCGGCAGCATACTTGGGTGGAGCAGTTGCTGCTTCTGAAAGGTTCGTCATCAGAAGACAGCTCGTCCTCGTTCACCACAATGCTGCAGGCAGCACTGTTGCAGCTGCACGCCCAGACACATGCCACAGCATTACTACCGACGACATTGGCGTGCAGTTTACCAAGTGCTCGGGTCTGTAGGGCGCAGGTCGTCCATTTTTGGGGGTTCTAGTGCAAACTCGCTCTCTGTTTCGGGAGCCAATGGCAGGGAAAGACACGAGCTTAGATACGTCTTTTCTTCGGTATCAAATGCGTGAGACTCCATGGCAGCCAATGCTCCCTTTTCGCAGGACGGAACGGGTGAGAAAGAGACGCGTGGGGAGGAGCAGCGGCTCAGCCAAGAAGCGTAGCCGCGCAAGAATTTCTGAGCAAGGTGTTTTCCACGCGCCACGTTTTGCGGATTCTGACGCAATACGTGGCGCGGTGAAGAAACGCCTCCCACGCGATGCACACTACAGCGGCGTTTTCGACGGAAAAGTGTCGTGTGTCGCGCTGGTTGTAGTGGCATGGGGCAGCGTATGCATTGGCCATGCGTGCCATTGTCTCCGTTTGCTGAGCAGTTGCTGCCACATATGTCTGCATCTGCTGTAGCCTTCTTTTCAGGGCCACACTTTGTCTCTCATGTGTGTAAGGTGGAATGTCCAAAGCGTTGACGCAGTGTGTTTGCGTGTGGGACGTGTGATAGGAAGACGCGTGCACGCATAGCGCTTCTTGAGCAGCGAGTCGTTTGCTGGCGTCTGTCGTCACGAAGGGTGAGTGGCACGCTGATGCAACTACGGTGTGGCCTGGCATATTTTGAGGGATGATCGTATAGCACGTATGCTAGACCGAGGTTGCTACGCTTACACATGCAACGAGTATCCAAGACAGCTGTGGCAACAGCGACGACAGCAGCGACGACAGCAGCGACGACAACAGCGACGACAACAGCGACGACAACGTTTTAGCAGTGTGCTGGAATGGATTGACGTATGTTGTGGCGTGTGGAATAGCCATGCGATCAAGCGATCAAGCAATGGTTGAAAGGGAGAAGCATGGAGGCATTGTTCTGATACAGTGGAAGCAACACTATGTCGAATGAACCAATAGCACGATCACCGTTTGCGAATGAGCATGAAACAACTGTGTGATCTGCAAGAAAACACGATCGTCCACAGCAACAGCAACAGCAACAAGAAGCAGAAGAAGACATCTCCCGTGGCAGAGACAAGAAGTGTGCACTAGCGCATCCACATCCACATCCGCATCCACATCCATCTTCTGCTCCTCCCTCTTCCCTCCTCCCTCCTCGCCCCTCCCTTCTCCCTCCTCCCTCCTCCCTCTCATACTCTCTCGCTTATTTGGACTGGCCACGCGGCGACTTGTCCATTATCGTGGCCATCCTTTACAACCCACGTGGCTTGCTCGCTTATAAGCGCAGCACACTGGCTGCCCTCGCGGTCCTCCTCTTTTCCGCTCTTCACTCGCCCACACTTGCTAACGCCCCGCCGCTCCCTCCACACTCGTTACACGCATACACCCACGTTTCACGACATGCAGTTCACCACCTCTTTCGCCGCCGCCGCTCTCGCCATCCTTGCCCTGACCTCTTCCTCGGGGGTCGGTGCGCTCACCAACGATGCCAAGAACGAGGCCGCACTTTCTCAGTTCCGCACTCGTGAAAACCTGGCTACCGCAAAAGACGGTGTCTATTTCCACCTCGTTGCGCGCAACGGAAACTACTGTCTGAGCACGAAGCGTCACCATGTGAGCCATCACTATACGCTGAGCACCACCACAGACTGCCCGCCCGCCAACCCGAACAACAAAGACATCGCCGACCTGCCCATCACCAGCGATCGCTCCTTTGTGCTCGTTCCCACCACCAGCACAACCGCCAACGACTCCTTCTACTTCGGTGCCTACATTGAGGGTAAGATCCAGTGCTTGCGCAGGTGGCATCACGTCGGTGCCGTCCACCGCAACCCGTTCATTCCCATCGGCCATCTCCTCATGTTTGATGACTGCAGCGATGCCACCAGCTACGTGATGCGCCAGAAGAGCAACGAGTCGTTGGAGAAGCTTGGCAAGATCATGCTCCAGTTCACGCAGCTTGGTGCCGGCAAGCGCCAGAGATGTCTGCGCGTGTCGCCCACTGGCGGTCTGCGCATCCGTAGATGCAAGCCCACACACAAGGGCCAGCAGCTCAAACTCGTGTACCCCACCAAGGATATCGTGACCGTGACCTCCAAGACCTATCGCTTGACTGCTGCTGCTCCATCAAAGAAGGTTACTCAGGTCGTCGAGCAGCCGTATGGTGGTGAGGAGGAGGTGGAGGTGGAGAAGAAGGAGACAGTGTATGGTGGCTCAACCTCGATTGCCGCTTAGAGGTGCGGATGCTGCGTATTTTTATGGCAAGATCCTCGTGAGCGACGAAAACGAGAATAGTTGCAAATAACGAATTGGGTGGCTGCGTTAGGAGTTCCTTTACTAGAATTAAGATTGACTTCATTGGAATCTCTCTCATTCTGTTTCATGCACACACAAGCGTTACTATACCAAAGAGAGGAGAAGTGTGGCAGCCACGGCGCGATTGAGGCAAAGGGGCTGCGGCATGACCCACCACATCCTTGCTCAGCACACAGATCACTCTTCTTCAGTTGCACGGCAAACACACCACGTCACTGACAACGCACAGTCTTTAATAACAGTTACACGCGGCTTTACAACACCCATCGTTAGCACACTAAGGTTGGTCTTACCAGAAAACCACCAATACTGCCCTGCACGTAACTAAACGGCATTTAGCGATCAATGATTTCTTCGTTCTGACTCAATAGGTCGTCGTTCTGATCCTGTGGCTCTTCTTCTGGCTCGTATGAACACTCGTCGTTATCGCCCTCCTCCGCATGTTCAACTTCCATTTCCTCCGCCTGGTCCTGGTCCTCCTCATCCTCCTCCTGGTCCTGATTCTCCCCATTTGTAGCCCATTCAGTTGGCTGCGATGAATAATCGTCGTGTTCAGCAAACGAATGCACATCACTGTGCCCATGAAAACCCCCGCGTGCTCCTCCCCAGTGTCCTCCTCGGTGTCCTCCCCGATGTCCTCCCCGGTAAGCTGTGCCAGGGTATGGAGGCATGGTGCTAGTCTCCTCCTCCTCTTCCTCCTGTGTACCCATTCCAGTTGATTGTGATGAATCATCGTTTTGCTGAGTAGAGGAGGAAGCAAACTGTTGCACAGGACTGTACTCGTAAGGACCCCCCTGCTCCGTGTCAGAGCTATCGTCCTCCTGGAATAAGTGAGGGTCGGGCAAGCTACTCGGATCAAAGCTACGCTCTCCCGTATCTTCCTGGGATTCGTCGGAAAGCACTGAATACGCTGTGTTGGGGTTTGTAGAGGCAGGGTTTTCGGGCGCATCGCTTGGTATCATAGGTACAGCAGCCACCAACCAGACCAGCTGAAGCAGTATGAGTGTGCTGAGAAAACGCATGGTTGAAGAATTGAAGCAAGCAGAAAGCAGTTGCGATGCGGAGCAGAGTGGAGTAGAGTGGCGTGGCGTGGAAGAGAGGGCGGCGGCTGCGCAGCGGTATTTTAAGCCGTTTGGCCGGGCTTGGCAACCCTAAAACGGCGATTCTCACCAAGAGCTGGCATGCCAGGCCAAGAACTGCTACCGATCCTCGTCTCCTCATGTCCAAAGTGGGGCAACACGGAGAAAGACAGCAGAGATGACAATGTGAAGTGTATTGTGAGGTGGTGCGTTGTCTTCAACACGCTACTCACCTTCCATGGAGAGCAGCAGGGAAAGGGAGGAGAGGAGCAGCAGCAGCAACAACGCCACTACACTGTCCCCTTCGCTGGGCAGTGCATTCCTTGACACATTGAAGTCGGCTGCTTTGTGTCGTACGTGTAATGCGGATGCCAGGCGGGAGGAGGCGGGGGAGGCGGGGGATAGGCGTAGGTGTAGGGATGCGCGTAGGGCGATGTAGCAGGCGGAGGGAGTGTGGAGGAGCCGGCTTTCTGCTGACGCCAGCGTCGCACAGCACGGCATGGTCCACATCCACAGCAATACAAAAGAGCGCTTATAAGAATGGCCAGTGTGAGCAGAAACACCGCGATATCGTCCATGGCGCGACAGTCTGCTCAGCCTCACCATCCGCGTTTTATCCCTTCGCCATCGAACAACGACCACAACACGTACGTCTGTTCTGTTTGGCTGACTATAGTGCGTGTGTGTGTGCGTGCGTGTGCGTGCGTGTGCATGCGTGTGAACAAAGAATGCGCACACAATGGATCATGCATGTGCCATACTTCTCTTTCTCTGTGTACTGTCGGCTCACGCATCACTCCCCGCTTCCACTTTTCGCGATGAAAAGGATAGTGTTACCACGCGCAAGCTGTGAGGATAAGTGTGAACAGAAGATGCGGGACATACCGCTGCTGGATGTGACACTCATTCGCACATACATCCTTTGTTTACCTTTGCATTATGTACCGTGTCATGCTTGATGTGTGGGGGTAGACGAGCATACAGCCTATCTGCTGGTGCCTATCTTAACGATGTGCCCACCGTGGTTGGCCAAAGCAACAGCAGTGTCATGCCATATACACGACAGCGTTGCGGTTCTCGCCTTCCTCACTTCGTATGTGTCGTGGTGTCGGTGCTCCATCTCTGCAGCCATCACTTGTCATGACACCAATACACTGTTCGGCAACCAGGTGTTAGTGTGCACTACGTTGTATCCTCAGTTGTACAAGGACCGCTTCCATCCTCCTCGCACCAGAATAGCCACTACAGCAATGCAGACGAAACGGCTGTTCTGCGCCACCTGCACCGGCTACAGCTGTCTTTTCTCGTCCTGTGTGCTTGCAGAAGACTGGTCAGCACTGCCACGGACAGCCATGTTTTGTTTCTTCACGCGTGTCCAAACAGGCGGCGCGTCGCTTTCACCTTTGTTTCTCACCCTTGCTACCTGCTTCCCTTTCTGTGCGCTGATGAACTCGCTACTTTACTCTTTGCTTGTGTGCACGCTGTTTGTTGCTTCTGTCACGAATGCCGCGCCTGCAGCAATGGCTGCTGCTGCTGCTGCTGCTGGCGCTCAGCCACCGGTGGGTCGCTACTTCGACCACATCTTCGTGATAATGCTGGAGAACACAGACTATGACGACGCCCTAAAAGACCCCAATCTCGCACAGCTAGCAAGGAATGGTGTTGTCCTGAATAATTACTACGCTATCACCCACCCTTCACAACCCAATTACTTCACCCAGATCTACGGCAGCACGGGCGGTATCACCGGCGACGGAAACTACAGCATTGGTGGTGCTAGTCTGGTGGACCTTTTGGAGCGCCAGCATCTGTCCTGGTCGGCCTACATGGAGGACTATCCGGGTGAGTGTAGCAAAAAAACGTGGGCAGGCAAGTATGTGCGCAAACACAATCCCTTTATCAGCTTGGCAGCTGTCACTACGAACCCAGCACGATGCGCGCGTATTGTGCCAAGCACACAGCTGATCAAGGACCTGAATGCTGCCACCACTGCCTCCTCTGCTTCCCCTGCTACCTCGCAACTCCCAGCCTACATGTACTACACGCCTGATATGGACAACGACGGCCATGACACAGATGTGACCACCGCTGGTGCTTGGCTGAACTCGTTCCTGCCGTCAGTCATGGAGAGCCGTGCGTGGCGTGACCGTCGCGTACTTTACTTCATCACGTTTGATGAGCGTGCACAACGCCGTTCCAATCGCCATGATCCTGACAATCGCGTGTGGGCATTGATGCTGGGTTCCGCCATACCTGCTTCTGTGGCCGGCAGTCAAGACTCGGGACGCTACACCCACTATGATCTGCTCCGCTTGGTCGAGAACAACTGGGGATTGGGAACGCTTGGCCGTCTTGATACCGCTGCGGCTGGCATTCGGTTCCCCACGGGAGCGTGACATACCGCATCCTCCTTGCCATGGGAATGAGCAAGTGACCGAGCGAATAAAGAAATAAACAGAGCACCGTGCAAAGACACTGGTGTGTGAGTGTGCCGTCAGCGCACGACTCACTTTTCGTGTGTTTCGACATGCCCGCCAAATCGTTTCTGCAGTCGTATCTAGCCCTGTCGCAGCGCCAGCGCTTGACGCTTGGTGTCGGTAAACCGCCACCCGCCATCAAATCATACCACTGACGCAGAATGTAGTTGGTATAGTGTTTGCTGTTGCTGGGCTTGTCTACAGCGACAGGCTGGAGGGTCAATGGGCAGACTCAGCACCGCATCCCAATACTGACAGTGCTACACCCGCTCTTCTTCCGCCATCGCCACCACCACCACCGAGCACCAACACCGGCATGTAGCCACTGATGTCGTAGCTGCCAGCGACGGGCTGTCCGCCGCTCTTAGCGGTGTGAAATAAACGCCGGGTGTGGCGACGCATGCACGTTTGCAGATGCGCACAGGCGCGCCACCACCGCCAGCTCGCCTGCAGCGCGTGCCTGTGTTTTCCAAATGCCCAGCAACGGCCGCGCACCGCCCACCGGCGCCTCGTTTTCCGGGCCCAGCCGCACCTTCAACGACATCGACTATGCCAAGGACAAGGGTGCGTGTGGCGTGGCGTGGCGTGGCTGGCAGTAACAGCCGGCACTGCCCGTCGCGTGTAGACAAGCTGAAAGACGTGTTGCTGCAGTGCATGGCGGAACAGGACGTCGACGACACAGACACTCCCCCGGACACAGACACAGACATGCATGCGAAGCCGATTGACTTCAAATACATGAAACAGCTGGTACGTGTGGGTGGGCAGGTGGATGTGTGTGCTGTGGTGTGGTGTGTGCCGTGGTGTGGTATGTACTATGGCGTGGGTGTGCATGCGATGGCGCGTACAGAGTACGCAGAGGGAGACATGCTCATGCCAACGCACTAGCAACGGATCGCCGACAGACACCAGCGCGCACTCACTGTCGATCTGGACGACGTGGCTGAGGTGAGTGCCTCTTGCACCCGTGCACCCGTGTACCCGTGCACACCACTGACCGTGCACAGCTGGACACAAGCGATGGGCGACTGGTCGCGCGTATTGCTGGCAACGCACGCCGCTACCGTGACCTGCTTGCGGACGCGGTCGACGAGCTGCTTCCACCGCCCACGCCCGATCGCTCGGGCAGCAACGAGGACACGGACGACGTGCTGGACGTGATCATGCATCAGCGCCAGCTGCGGAATGCCGCGTGGGGCAGCGATGTCGACACAGCCGGGCTGTTTCCGCCAGTGCTGACACGACGCTTGTATGCACACTCCCCACTCCTCACTCTCCACTCCCCCTCCTCATTCCCCACTCCCCCCCCTCCAGCACCATGTCCTCCGTCACCGGATCGCGCATCACAGCCGCAGTAAGCCCCACGCCCGAGCTGCCCTTGCCGGTAGTGTAGACGCCGCGGGGCGCCACCTTCGCCACGAACTTCAGCATCTGGCTCTTCGCCACACCCGGATCGCCCATCAAACACACGTGCATGTCCCCGCGGATGCGCATGCCGTCTCGCACCCGCTTCTCCACCCCACCCACCAGCTGCAGCAGCAGCGCCTTCTTCACATCCACATGGCCATAGATCTCGGGTGCGATGCTGCGTGCCAGCCGCTCGTACGCATGGCCAGCCGCCGCCAGCGCGTCCACGTCGCGTGCCACCGCCAGCGTGGGCCGCAGCGCCGTGTACTGCTGCTTCAGCTGCTGCACGTGCTGTGCCTCCAGGTACGTGTCAGCGATCAGGCCAGCGCGCACCGCACGGAACCCGCTGTAGGGCGTGGGCAAGGATATGCCGGCCACCACCACCACATCGCCCGGACTGCAGGTGCGCGTGAGCTCGTCGTACAGGTGCACGGCCATGGTGCGCGGGATGTGGCCGATGGGCACCTGGTCTGTCAGCTCCTGCAACCGCGCCTCCTGGAAGCGCAGGAACTTGCTGGCGCGTGTTTGCATGTGCAGCCGGCCCTTGGCGTTGTTGCGCCGGCACGCGTCGCTCGGACACTCGGCCAGCGGCGTGAACTGGCGCTGGTTCACCTCCTGGAAGATCTCGCATCCGCACATGTCGCAACTGTACGCGTTCACCGCCAGCAGCGGCTTCACATCCGAGACACGCGTGACAATGCCGCGCAGCTTGACCAGTCGCCCGATGTCGGAGGCGCGCACCTCGCGCACCGCACACATCCTGTCCTGCGCGGGCGGTCGCAGATACACCGAGCTGCACGGTGTGCGTAGGTGAGTGTGTGCATGAGCAGGCAGAGGCGAACGAGGGGAATGGTGGTGGTACTAATGCATGTACTCGGTGTGCTCGGTGTGTTTGGTGTG
>QZWT01000080.1:0-37642 GCA_004114315.1 Cochlonema odontosperma | reverse complement strand
CGTTTGAGCCTGTGGTCGTAGACCAGCAGGATGTCTGCACCACACATCAGTTGCACGCTTCCTGTGACACACACGACTTACTGTCGGGCCTTATGTCGTAGTGCGCAACATGGTTCGCGTGTATGAATGCGAGTCCTATACATAGCGCAGCACAGCACAGCACAGTACAGCACAGGGTGAGCATGTGGTGCTCCTTGCACCGCCACAGTCACAGCCATACCTTCAAGCATGTCGGTGATGATGGGACGCGCCACCTGCTCGGTGATAGCGCCTGGCGGATATTTGCGGATGAAGTCACGCAGCGTGCCAGCTGGCGCATACTCCATCACGTATGCGTTCTTCTCCGAGAATGCTTTCAGCAGCTGCACCACATAGGGCGACTGTGCCCCCTCAGTTCCTCCTCTGGCCAGATGCTGCACACACGCACACACACGCATGTCAGTAACAACAACAGTAACAGCAACGACACCACGGATAGTGGAAGAGAGAGAGGAAGAGAGAGACTGACCTGCAAGACAAGGATCTCATAGTGTACAATAGATATTGCAGAGGGGTTGTCATTTGCAATCTTCAGCGCACCTCTGGTGTTGACTTCCGGGTGCCACGCCTTGAACACCTGGCTGTGATGTCCCTGGCTAAGAAGAGGGCCTTTCACCCAGCCGTCAGAGAACACAGGCTCATCGCCCCGGAACCATGCTGGAGGACCGGTAGGCACAGGCGTGGGGAAGTGGAGTGCGTCGAAGGGCAGGGGCAGGCTGGGTGGAGGAGAGTGCGGGGGATGTGTGCCAGTAGCAGTGGCAGTGGCAGCAGCAACAGTGGCAGCAGGCGGATCGACAACGGGGGTGGCATGGACAAGAGCAGAGAGTGCACACAGTGCAAACGGCAGCAGCAACAGTCGTAAGCAGACAGCCATGGCGGGCAGCGGTGCAGGCAGGCAAAAGCGAAAGAGAGAGCGAAAGAGAGTGAAAGCGGCAGGCAGGCAGACACAAAGCACGCACGGTTTTGGCAGTTGTTGCTGCTGCAAACAACCGCAACCGCAACCGCAGTGAGTGTGTGTCTTTGTCTCTCTCCAACCGCAACAGAAGCCTGCTTATCTGCGCTGACGGCGTGGAGGTGCAAGTGCTGCAGGAGGCGTTGGATAAGCTGGTGCTGCAACACCCACACCCACACACCCACACATACATTCTCAATTCCCGTGGTAAACCGTGTTCAAACGGTGGAACAGTTGAAACAACAATCCACCTTCGTTCGGCGGGCACATGCTGGCGGAGTGCGTGAACGTGAGGTGCTTGTTCGTTTTCGTTCGTGACACACGCGAGCGTGCGTGCGTGCAGTTGTCATGTTGCCAGCACGCAAAAACAGCCGCACGCCCTTGCTTCCTTCCTCCGCTTCTCCTCCTGCTTCCATGTTTTACGAACGTCCCGCTGCGCCACGAACATTCGTCGCCGCTTCCATTGTGCTCTCTGCTGTGCTGGTACTTTTTATTGTGCTCGCACACCGCGACGTTGTGGGTGCGTCTTCCCGCTTCCCCTCCCTCCCCTCCCCTTCCCAGTACTCGCTCCCTCCACTCACTTCCACGCAGATGCATGGCCGCGCACGAAGTTGGTGTCAGGCGAGCATGGTGCTGTGGCTGCTGAAATCAAAGCCTGCTCTGAGATTGGTGTCCAAATGCTACGAGAAGGGGGCTCTGCCACCGACGCTGCTATCGCAAGTGCACTCTGCGTCGGCACCATCAACAGCTTCTCCTCTGGCATTGGAGGGTATGCATCTGTCCAGCCGCTTCCCTCGTTCACGCATGCAGCGGTGGCTTTATGCTGATTCGCAACCAAAGCGGTGTTGCGGAGTTGTTCGACTACCGCGAGACTGCATCCATGGCTGCCAACGAGACCATGTACGATGGCCACGAGGACCTGTCTATCATCGGGGGTCTTTCCATTGCTGTCCCGTACCCTGCATCCCTCCTCCTCTTCTCCGCTCACCATCCACCGCCTTCCATAGCGGGGAACTGCGTGGCTTTGAGCTAGCCCATCGCAAGTACGGCAAACTACCGTGGAAGCGTCTGTTCGAACCGTCCATCCGTTTGAGCACCGATGGTTTCCCTGTGGGTGCATACTTGGCCACAGTGCTCAAGGTCACCCTTTCTTCTGCGGAGCGTGGGCACCCTGGCCATCAACTCAACCGCTGTAGGGTCTTCACACCAAAATCATTCATGATCCAGAGTTCCGTAAAGTGTTTGCACCCAAAGGCGTGCTGCTTCAGAAGGGAGAGCTGTGTTATCGTCTGCAGTATGCATCGACTCTGCAAAAAGTCGCTGAACAAGGCGCTGATGCTTTCTACCAAGTCCGCACACCCTTCCCTCCCCTTCCCTTCCCCTCTCTCGCCGCAAAACCACCTGCTCACACTGGTCTAGGGGGAGATCGCTGAAGCTTTGGTGCAGGACATCCACGCGGCAAATGGCATCATCACCGTCGAGGATCTTGCTCGCTACTCCGCCGAAAGCAGAAAGCCTGTCACCACGTGGTATCATGGTCGTCGCATCATCACCGGTGGACCTCCCACCTCTGGTCCCGCGCTGATCAACATTCTCAACGTGATGGAGGGCTACGATCTGAACTCGCCCGATCGACACCATTAGTAAGCGCACTTTCGCTTGCCTACCTAAAACGACTAGCATTGTGGAAGCATTTAAATGTGTGTTTTGTATGCAGCACGCGCGTGGATCACTGACCACTTGCACCAGACGGCTTCGCCTACCGAGGTCTGATAAGCGACCCTGCTGACGTATAGCCTCATTGCTGTGCCACTTGTGTGTCATCTCTTGTAGAACGACATGACTCCCGATGTGAAACACATGATGACCAAGTCGCTGGCCTCATTCATCCGTGCCAACATCAGTGACGTACATCCTTCTTCCCCTTGCCTCGCCCTCATCTCTAACCCCCCCCCGAAAGGCACACACATATCCACCCGAACACTACAACGCGCATTACGCCATCCAAGAAACGCCTGGCACAATGCATCTGTGCACAGTGGACTCCACCGGTCAAGCTGTTTCGTTGATGTCAACGGTACCACGCCGTGACTCCCCGCTTGCATCATCTCATGTTGTTCATTCCGGATGGCCAGGTGAATCTTTATTTTGGATCCGGCGTGATGAGTGCGCGCACCGGTGTGATTCTCAACAACCAAATGAACGACTTCTCGCGGTTCAATAAGACGGACGCGTTTGGCATACCAGAATCGCCTTTGAACTACATCGGTAGTATGCCGGCTGTGTAGTCACATTTGGGACTGACCTGGCTTGGGATGGTGTGTCGTACAGCACCTGGAAAGCGACCGATGTCCTCTGCGCTGCCAACAATTGTGGAGAAAGACGGCATGTTCGAGCTGGCGCTGGGTGGCAGCGGAGGCTCTCGCATTATCACGGCAATCGCACAGGTGCTGGTGAATACGCTGGACAATGGCCTGCCGATCAACCAGGCAATACACAGGCCACGCATGCATCACCAGCTGTACCCCACCACGGTACTGTTCTTTCGGTAACAAGGAGGCGTTGCTGATGTGCTTGCGTAGTTAATGGTGGAGGCTGGGTTCGACGCGAATGTCATGAAAGTGCTTCGCTCCAAGGGTCACACAATCATAGAAGATCCGCCTGAGATCAGCAGGGGTACAGTGCAGATTGTCCGCCGTACCTCGTCCGGTGTTTTTCAAGGTAGCGCCTATCCCACACCTCTTGCATGCTCGCGAGAGGGAATACTAAATGGAGTGGCAGCGGCAAGCGATCCACGGAAACATGGACTCGCTAGCGCATACTAGTAGGCATATTTCGGTATATTTATTTTCTGTTTGTTGGTGGATGAAGCGAGCTTGTGTGGCTTGAAGCGTTGCAACACGGCCAAGCAAGGCGGCGTGACGCCGCTCGGTTGTCTCGCGCGCATGACTTTGATCTACGCTGTGGTGGCCCGCGGGCCGATCATCCTGGCCGAGCACTCGCCCACCACCGGCAACTTCTCTTCCAGTAAGCAAGTGTGCCAGGCCGCAACACGCACCGCCACACTGCTCACACACACTGCCAGTAACCCAGACCATTCTGGAGAAGATTCCCGAGGATGACGGTCGCTTGTCCTACCTCTACGACCAATACATGTTCCACTACATCTCGCAAGACGCCGTTGTCTATCTCTGCATGACAACACAGGCATTTGGTAGGTCGCACGAGCGGGCGATGGGGGTGGCAGCAAGGCCTGGGAGATGTGTGGATCTTGGGGAAACCGGCTGACTGCATACAGGTCGGCGCATTCCGTTCCTGTTTCTGGAGGACATCAAAGAGCGGTTCGTACGACGCTTCACCAAACGTGAGGTGGATGCGGCGATTGCATACGGTATGAACGAGTTCTCTCCAGTGATAGCTGAGCGAATGGTGGGTTGGCGAGGCGTGCCGCTTGTGTGTCGCTTCCCAGTCCAAGTGCTCATCCCCACAGGAATACTATGTGAACAATCCGAGTGCGGACAAGGGGAAGCTGGCTAAAGACACGCTGGAGCAAGTGCGTGATGTGATGGTGAAGAATATCGGTAAGTAGCTGGTGCTCGCATCCCGCGGACTTCCCCCTCCCCCCACGTCTCTTCCCACGTCTCTCCCCACGTCTGCTGACGCATGTGTGCGGACGAGAAGAACTGGTGCTGGAACGTGGTGAGCGCATTGACATCCTGGTGGATCGGACCCAGGATCTGAACCAGGCGGCATTTGCCTTTCGCAAGCGTAGCACTGCGCTGAAGCGACGCATGTGGTGGAAGAATGTCCGCTTGGTGGCACTGTTGTCGTTCGTTTTGCTGATGGGTGTGTACTGGGCAGTATGCGCTGCGTGTGGCTTTCCATGTATGTGTGCGGGTGCTATTGCGCAGGCTGTGCATGATGTGAATCACGATGGCTGACCACGGGCTGGGACGGGTAGCATGGGATCAATGTCGAGCCTAGCTTCGACAAAGTGCCGTGTGTTGTATACAAATCTCTTTTCGATCTTACAATTGCACCATAAAGCGTGTGCTACGTTGTTTGCCAATTCTCCATTTTCTAGCTAAATACAAAAGCACACACACACTACACCAAACAAACCAGTGCAAAGCACACGTAGCTAGCTAGTCAACCATCCACCCGCCTGTATCGCCCGCTCGCTCTACTGTATGGTGATCTTCTTGTTGGCTCTGTCTTCCTGCTTCGGCAGCTTCACCTCCAGTACTCCGTTTTCCATTTTGGCATGCACTTTGTCGGTTGCTGCCGGACCAGGGAGCATGACTTGACGCGTGAACTTGCCGTAGCGCCGTTCTTGCCATTTGGCATTGTCATGGGAATACTCTTGGTTCTGTTTCATCTCGCCGGAAACGCACAGACAATTGTCACGGATTTCCAGCTGGATGTCTTCTTTCTTGACACCCGGGAGATCAGCATGCACCACATAGTGTGTGCCGTCATCGTACAAGTCGACAGAGGGGGCCCAGGACGAGGAAGGATCGCGTCCTCTCGAACTCACTTGGCGCTGCGAGCCGCTACTGCCTTGGTCGAAGAAGTCGCTGAATAGCGATGTCACACGCCGTTCCATCTGGCGTAGTGCGTCGTAGTCGTAGTCTGCGTTGGGGCGCCACAAAGACATGTTGTTGTAGTTGTTGTTGACAGGTAGTGAAGAGAGGTAGTGAAGAGAGGTAGTAAGCACAAGCACGAATAACCACGAACAAACACGAAGCGGACGAGCAACGACGTGCGTATGTTGTTTTTATAGCTTGTTGATGATGTCAAGCATTCCAGAATCTTCGGGATCAGGGTGGCGCATGTTTGACGTCATGAAGCTTCGACTGACGCAGAAGTGTCTAGAAAGTTCTCACGTCTGACGGCACCGAACTTAAGCGCTAAGCAGCCGTGCACCGCTCAGCTCCAGCATTCCAGCATTTCAGCATTCTGCAATGAGCTACTACATGTGGACCTATCCAGCCAACGACTCGCACACACACACGAAACGACATCGACACGCAAGCGAGCATATGCCTGCCATCGATATACTCGAATCCGACAACGCTTACATCATACACGCAAACGTGCCTGGCATCAAGAAAGAGCAGCTGGCTATGGAGATCAACGACGGCGTGCTTCAGCTGCGTGCTGAGGCAGCAGCACCCGCCAGCGAGTCAACACGCATCCTGCATCAAGAGCGCCCGAGCAGCCAGCTTTTCCGCCGCTTGACTATGCCAAAGAACGCGGATCTCGACACGATGGAGGCCAAGCTGGCGGACGGCGTGCTGACAATACAGTGCAAGAAACGCACCGAACAAACGGTCAAAATCAGTGTTTTGTAAGCGAAGGGGGACGGGACGCGGGAGCAATGTAAAACATTTTTTTGCACATTTCAGGTGTTTGACGTGCGGCGCATGAAATGTCTGCGCGCGCCTGTTTCTCTGCTGTTGTTGCAACACATTTCGCTTGTTCCGCGCTGATCATGCGGCTGTTCACAACAGGGTAGAGCGTGTTTTTTAGCTGGAGCAGCTGCTGTGATGTGTGCAGCCACTTTCCCGCACCAGAGAGCCACCACGACACGCGGCTAAAGAGCAATGCACAAGTAGTAGAAAGCGGATAAGAAAGTGTTTATTGCACCATCCATTCGTAATTCCGTCCGTCCGCCCATCCATCCATTGATCCATTCGGTGGATGTGTATTTTTGGCGCACTGCTGCTGGCTGCTGCGTGTGCCTGAATTTAGCCGCTGACACACCGCGAGATTGACGCGTGCGCCTCAACACGCTGGATCGCTACGACGTGCTCGACGTGATAGGCCGCGGCACCTACGGAATCATCCGCCGTGTGCGTCGGAAGGACGACCAAGCGGTGCTGGTGCGCAAGGAGATCCTGTACGCCCATCTGTCTGCAAGCGAGCGTCAGCAGATTGTCAACGAAGTCAACATCCTGCGCAATCTGCGCCACCCCAACATCATCCGCTACTATGAACGCTTCGTAGACCGTGAGACGAAAACACTGTTCCTAGTCATGGAGTTCTGTCCTGGTGGAGACCTGAGTGGTCTCATCACTGCGCACCGACGACGCATGTAAGCACACAGCTCTTGTTCGCACGTCATGCTCCACCATTCCCAGGGAACATGTGTCTGAAGATGTTATATGGCAGATTGCTATTCAGCTTATACACGCGCTTCACGCCTGTCATCAGCCTCCAGCAGGACAACCAGTTATCTTCCACCGCGATATCAAGCCTGCGAACAGTGTGTTCCCATCTCTTCCCTACACGCGAACTAACGCTGCAACTGCCTCTAGTCTTCCTGGCGGATAACTTTCGCATCAAGCTTGGCGACTTTGGACTGTGTCGAGAAATGGAGTCGCCTACCATGTTGGCGCAAACGCTTGTGGGTGTAAGTGGGCGATGGATGGCCCAATGCAGCTGCACAGCATGCCGAAACGAGAGTGCTGGTGTAGACGCCGTATTACATGTCTCCAGAACTGGTCACCGGGAGACCGTATCACACAAAATCAGACCTATGGTCGGTTGGATGCTTATTATACGAGCTCTGCGTGTTAGAGTTCGTTCCTCCCCTCTGCTCCTCTCCTCTCCTCTCCTTTTCGCTGTATCCTTCTGCTCATGCATGCGCCCGCAACAGACCGCCTTTTCTTGCTAAAACTCAGCCGATGCTTTACATGCGCATTCGTACAGGACAACCAGAACAGAACCTACCAGCGATGTATTCGGCGGAACTGCAGCAAGTGATATCTGCACTGCTCACACTAGATGTAACAACGCACAGCGCTGTTTTGCCGTTCACACGCCTGACCGGTCGCACACCATGTAGCCCGATAAACGGCCAAGCACGGCGGAACTGCTGGCATTTCCGCATTTGCGCGCACTATCTGAGCGTCTTGAGTTCGACCAGACGTACGTGGTGGCACCCCGAATGCCCCGCCAGTGCTCTTACAAGACTTTAGCAAGAAAAGGATGATTGAGCTGGAGGAGAAGTTGCGGCAGCGGGAGGCAAACATCAACGCACGAGAAAAAGCACTCCAGGTGGCGGAAGATGAATTACGCGCGAAAATAGGCATCTTCCAGCAATCGGAGAAGCTGCTGATTGCACGAGAAGCGAGTATAGCACAGCGCGAAGCTGAGTGGTCGCAATGCTTGCTTGCCAGACCAGGCACCACGCGACGGTAGGCAAAATCCCGTCACGCGAGTGCGTCTCATTGTTCGCACGCCCAACTTGCCGGCTGAATGCGTCTGGATAGGCGGTTCGTTCAGGAGGAGAGTGACGACTATCAGGAAGTCCCAAGCGTTCTCATGGCAGACATGCACGAGAAATACCTTACCAGCATGGAGATGTATGCAAACGACGACGAGCTGCCCTCGCCATTTCTCAAAAGAGTCTACACGTAGCTCGTGGTGTGGATGTATTTGTTTTATTTTCAGTACAAAAGGCTGTGTATTATTACGCGCATCGGACATCAGCGCACCATATTTACAATATAATCGTCCTGCATCGGTCCACCTGTGTCCGCGCTTATGTTGAAGAAAGTGTCGATGATGTCTGCCAGCTTTTCCGGACTGTACCGAATGTATTTGCTCGTGTTTCTGGCAAAATCGGTCGTTCGATACCTGGAAGTGTGCGACACGGGGAAGTCGCAGCAGCGTGAGTCCCCCCTTCTTCGGCCTCCCCACTTACTTGTCCACGAAGCGTGTGTACGCAGGAACGAGCAGGATACGCACACGATTTAGCACGTCCTTGCGCAGATCCTGGTCGGGAATTGAATAGCCTGCTTGCAGACGGTAGAACTCTTCGAAATCATTGTTGAAGTTCTGTCAGCAGTGTCAGTGTCAGTGTCAGCAGTTGTGGAAGATGGCCAGAATTGATGGCGATGCTTATGCATACCTTAAACTTGTCCTTGATCAAGTTCTTCTCGGTAGTGCCTAGTGTTGCACGCCCCACAGTCGCACGTGTCAGCTGCGCATCGTTCAGATGGTTGGCACAAGGTCTCCAGCTGATGTCGTGCATGTGCACGCATGTGTCAGTAATGAGCGGGCACAAGGGCAGGCACACGCTTACCATTCTAAGTACAGCTCTTTGAGCTTCTTTATCAGACTGTTGTACTTTGTGATGTACTCCTCGCCCATCACGTCGATGAATGTTTGCTCGCGACATGCATTCGCCACGTAGTTGTAGTTGTTGAGCAGAAAGATAGTGGACTGTCCTTGCTTTCGGTAGTTCCGTGCCTGTGTGTCTAGCACCTGGACCATCGCATTCAGAATGTCCGCTGCACGCGCGTGAGTCCTGCGCAAACGTGCAGCACGCGCTCACATATGTAATGCGCAAGACAGGTGTCTCCTGTTTTCGTGTCGACATGCAGCTTCTGCGAAAATTTCCAGTTTCCATCACCAAGAATTTGCAGTGTCCGTTCCACCGTCTCTTGGTTTGCCAAGAATTTCCGAACCTGTGTCACCGTGCTTACAGTGATTTCATGCACTGCACTGTCTTCAGGCATTGTCACCATCTTGGCGGCTAAGCTCTATTGGTTTCATTGCAGCCACGGATGAGTCAGTGCCGTCCTCGCCGCCACCACCACCACCACCACCACCTACCTGTAGCTCGACCAGGAATTCCGGGAAGAAGGAAATAGCAGCGGCTTTCATCGCGGTGTTCAAATCGGCTATTTTCTTTGCTCGTGGCAAGCCCTGGCAAGCACGTCAGTCGGCAACGCAAACAAGTCTGTCGTGCCTCGAATAGTGCGGTGAGCGCTGTCTCATTTTTGTACATAATCTGGTATATGTCGATCAACAGGTAGATGCACTTCATGAGCTCCTTTTTGCACACGCTAACCATCGATTCGGTGGTGACGATAAACACCTCGAGCAATGGGCTGAAGGTTTCTACCGCGCAGCCCTTGAGATCGCGTTTCGACATCGTTTGCGACATCAGCTGCTTCTCTGCCTATGTGTGTGCACGTGCGCGTGTTAGGTCTTCCGTAGTGCGGGTAAAGCTTGTGTGCCACCTACTTGCACGTTGGCCAGTATCAGTTCCACGACTGTGTTGAACTCATCTGCACTCTGTTCCCATTCCAAGTTGTCCATCCGAACCTTCGAAGCAGACGCGTGGGGCGCCACCACTTCAACCAGTTTCTTTGCTCGCACTTCAGCGTAGATCTTTGGCACATTCGCCTGATACCCAAACTCGTTCTCCGCCTCATGGAAGTAGGCGGAAAGAATGCTCATGTCTGTGCAAGGCGTTCAGCAGGGTGAATACGCTGACATGCGCACACACACGCACACACACACACCTTCCGACGGCGCGTACTCTGCCTTTTCCAGGTTTGCGTAGAACAGATCTTTCAGGTGCTGCATTGCCACCTTCAACACTTGTTTCTACACCTTAGTGAAGCACATGGCTGGGTGCATACCAGCTGGATCAAAGTGCGTTCACAGCTTCGAAACTGCGACGCCGATAGAAACTCAATCGCTTCCCGCACGCGTTGTATCGAAGCAAGATAGGTTTTCAAGGAGTCTTGCGGTCTGTCGCGTGTGGCGGTGATGAGGGTGCATACAGCGCTTGTGCAGCTTAGCCGTACCCTCTCAGAATAATCTCTTCTTCGCGACTAGCCAAGTCGAAGTAGTCGACAATGATTTTGATGCTGGAGAGCGAGCGTATGAGCCCTGACAACACGCTGATCACACGGGTGTATGTGCTGTGCAGCGTACCTTGCTGGTTTTGCGTCAAATCCTGGGTTGCCTCGTGAATCGGCAACACGGAGACTTCCAGCTTCTCCAGACGATCGTCAAACCTACGAAGCATCTCCACCTATACACTACGCTGTAGCCTAGCCCCATGCAACAGCTGATGCGTGGTGGTGAATACCGACTTCACGGTGAGGGCGTCAAGCTTCTCGAAGCGCTGGCGCAGCATGGTGATCTCCTCGTTCTCCTCCGTGTCCTGGTCACTTCTTCAGCGTCAGTCGGTCGCATCAATGCACCTCCACTACATGAAATGGCTATGAGCAGCCGGCATCGCCATCCCGTCACAAGCCGACAACTTCACACGTAGTGCACGTGACCAGCCACTGCCTCACGCAGCAACACTGCCCGTCCGCCCGCCACGCCTCTTCCCGGTGCTGCTGCGTAGACGCGTTGTTTTTGTTGTATAGTGGCTTACTGTCTGGCGCCTGTTTGGGCGTGGTGGGGCAGCACGGTCTGTTGAGACGGCGTCTCTGCAAAGAGTAAAGAAACGGCAGCTTTTGTGTTGCCAATCAAGGAAGGCTCTGTTATGCGCTAAAGAGCGGCGAATACTAGCACGGGTATTAAAGCGTTTGCAACATGTTTCCAAAGAAGAGCAGGCGAGAGTGGACACGTAGACCGTCTATTTGTTGATCTGCTTCAGCAGCGCACTACGACGAGCACACACACACGCTGCTAGTCTAGACACACGAGAGTGCGTCTTCGTCGATTCCACGCTGTACTAGCTATTTGGCGGCTTTGCGCTTATTGTGATGAGGTTTTTTATCATTGATCGCCATAGTGTCCATCGGGAGAGCGATGGCGATAATAGCAAGGACGATGATGATGAGTGAAGTGATGCGAAGCATAGTTGCGGTGGTAGTGCGGTGACGATGGCAGCGCTGGCTAGTGCAGGGCGGTGCGGTGGCTAAATAGCAGATCCATCTTCGCTTTTAATAACGGCATAGAGTGGGGACTGCTGCTCACGTCCCAATAGGCGCAATCTCTCTTTCGCAGCAGTGCTGGCACCACATTGCAAATGTATGCTCTGAGTGCAAAAGCTATTTATTCATCATACTCATTCAGCTAGTAGGCACAAGGTGTGAGACAAAAGCATCCAGTCAAACCACTTACCTTTAGTGTCAGTACTCTGCTGCTGTCAACGTCAATGTCGCGCCATACTCCCACCAAGCTGTCTCCCTTCTGATAGAGCTTGTGTTTCAGCGAGATCACGATAAACTGGCAGCCGTGTGTGCTGCTCGTCGATGCGCGCTTTCGAATATAGGAGGCAATCTGTTCCACGTTCGGGTTGTCGAGAGCCGCGTCCATTTCATCCATCACAAAAAAGGGGCTCGGGTGACAACTACACCCTGCTAAGCACCACAGTGACGCGCGCTTAAGTTGCCGACCTGTGTATAGCAAATAGCAATGCCAGTGCAGCCAACGTTTTCTCGCCTCCTGACAGTTGGTCCATCTCGCGGAACCGCTTCATAGGAGGCATGGCGTTGAATTTAATGCCCTCCAGATACGGCTCCTACACCCCTGTTGGCAACGGAAAAGCGACGCTATACCGACTTCTGTGTTTTCCAGCGTCAAGTACGCAGAACCGCCCATCGGTGCCCCTTTTGATCGTGTCAGCTCCTTGTAAATCTCGTCCACCTTCTCTGCAATATGCTTGTACGCTTCGTCAAACCGCTGAAATCTAGAGGGGAGAGGTGTGGGTGAAGGCGCAGTAGTGTCAGATCAAAACCTTCTTTCCTGGACTTTCTTAAATGCATCAGATGCATCTTGTGCTTGTCGTCGCGCGCGATCAAACTCCTCATCCGTTTCCTTGGCCCGGTGTTCTACACCGTCTAATTTGCCTAGTGCGCGTAGTGTTGGTGCCATGCGATCCATCTCTGCAGAAGCGTTTTTGATGGCATTTTGCATCTCCTGATCTACTTGCTCCATGATCTCAGCTGACGTCTATGTGGTGTTCAGTATCCTGGCCGCTCACTCCTCGCATGCACAAACCTCTTTTTCACGACGTTTCAGGGTCGTGTAGTCCACTTCGATGTCCCAGTCGACAGAGCGGATGGTCATGCGCGACTGTTGTGTCTCGGAGATGTCGTTCTGTTCCTCCATTTCAACGTCCATATCCGGACCTGCTGGCTGAAAAGTTAAGGAATAGCACTCTTATGGCGGCCACCTACTCCGACTTCCTCCATAGAGACATGTTCCAGCGACCCCCGTTTAAGCGGCAGCTGGATATCCTCTAACTTGCACCGGCGCAGCAGCGACAATCGCTCGATAGACAGTTTCTCCATCTCTGCTTCCTTGCCCGAAATGGCGCGTGTAGTAGAGTCCAGTTGCTTGTTGAGCTCGGCAAGGCCGTGTTTCTGCACAAGCAGCAGTGCCTCTTGATCCTTGATCGGTTGGCGTGCAGATTCCAGCTGACTGCGTAGTTGAGTGATCTGACTGGCAGAGTCGCTTATTTGCGATTCCAGGTATGTGAGGTCCGATGCAAGCTTCTCTAGCGCCGTTTTCCCCGCGGTCACGCAGCTTTGGGCTGCTGCTGCTCGTTCGCTCATGTCTTGCAGCGTGGATTTCTCGTACTCCAGTTGGTTATGCAGCTTTTCGATCTGGCTAGCAAAACGAACGCGCGTTTCTTGCGTGGCGTCATCCTCTTTGAGATGCAAGGACTCGTAGGTGTGAATGTTCTTTACCCGAATCTTGCGACAAAACTCGCTAAACACTTTGTTCTCAATGAGCCGGTACGCAGCGTCGGCCGCATCAACGCACGCCTGCAGTTCTTTCGACGACTTTGACGCTGACTGCATCTTCGCTTGGAGCTTGGCAATTTGCTGTACGAGGTGTTTCTTCTCGTTTTGCGCTTCGTCAAGGCGGCTCTTCGTAATTCGCAACTCTTCCTTGATGCACTTGATGTGCTCACCAATGCTCACCAGTTTGGTGCTGGCCAGATCCCCAGCTTGCAATTGCCGTTTCTGCTGTGTGACATCTTGCAAGTTCTGGATCAACAATTCGCGTTTCTTTTGCAGTCCTTCCACTTCCTTCGCCTCCCAGTGACGCTCCATGGTGCCGAGACCACCGTTGCCGCCTGTGATAAGACCGCTTTTGTTGATCAGCGTGCCGTCCAGAGTGACTGCCTTGACATCGATAGAACGGTCGTAACGAATGGTCCGTGCCAACGCCAGCGTGTCGCACACAACGGAGTTGCCACACGCATAGCGCACAGCACGCTCCATCGACGAGTGGCATCTGACTATGTCAACGGTGAGCAACACGCCATCCGTCAAATGGCGCAGGTGCTCCTTAGTCGAAGAGGCGCTGATCGTGTCTAGCGGAATAAAAGTGGCACGACCAAGCCGTTGTTCTCGCATATACTGAATGCACTCAATCGCGGTTTTCTCTTCGTCGACGACGATGGCGTCGGAGTTCTTGCCGAGAATAACAGCGAGTGCTGTCTCGTAGCGCCGGTGCGTCGGTTCGCACAGATCCACTAGACGACCGTGCACCCCGCGGAAAATCTTTCGCAACGTGCTCACACACTCGCCAAAGCGAACACTCCGGTCTGACTCCTGGCGTGTGGCTCGCGCTTCCAGCAGCTCATTGAGCACAGCTTGTAGTCGCTCGTTTAACTCCACCTCAGTATGCTGCAGCCGTTCACGTTCTGCACTTGCTTGGCGAAATGCGTGATCTGTGCGTGAAAATTCCTCTTCCGATTCTGCCAGCTGCTCGTTCAGCCGTTCCAGCTGGTCCTTCAGCGTTTCTGCACGTTCTTCAACATCGCTCTTTTTCTCTTCTAAGCTCTGGCATTCCTGTTGCTGCTGCTTGTGCGCTGCGTCTTCCACCCGAAGCTTTTGTCGCAACGCGTCCCATTCCTGCTTCTCCGTCGCTGCCTTCGATGCCACTATGCCTTTCAGCTCTTGGTATTCGCGTTGCAGCGTTTCGCTCAGGTCAACTCCTCCCTTCGCCTTAGCCTTCTCCTGAATTGTGACTTCAAATGCTTTGGCAGCACGTTCCACATGCGCCAGCTCTCCCTTGTATTGAGTGATCGTTTGTGACTTTCGCTCCAAATCCCGTTCCAGCTTCTGTACATTCTCTTCCACCTGTTTCTGCCGCTTCTGTGTAATAGCAATCTTTTCCTGTAGTTCCAGGCGTTCAGGGTTTCGTTGCTCAGTCTGTTTCTTCAGTGCACGCTTCCTCTCTTCGTATTTCAGCAGCTCACGATTGCTGCGCGCTAGTTTTCGTCGAGCCTCGCGCAGCTCTGTTTCGTGTGTTTGTATTGTGCTCAGTAGGGTTTGCGACTGCAACGCGAGGGTGTCCAAATCCTGGGTGAGCACTGTGGATTTGTGTTCGCTGTGAAACAGCTTTCGTAGCGTGAACCGAATCACAGCTTGTTGCTACACGACCGCAACCGGGGGCGCTCAGTGCAATGGACAGCCAGGAGAGCACAACGTACCCGTTCTTCGACCAGTTCATCGTAACGACGAGCATCTGCGCGTTGTTCTCGCATTTGACGCAGCTCCGTGGTGAGTCCACGACGCTTGTTGAACGTCAACGCCGAGTTCTCAGTTGCCTGCTCGACCTGTTCCTTCAAGCGCTCATACTCCACTTTGAACTCGAGCGATCCACTGATTTGCTCCACCAAGCGTGTCAGCTCTTTCGGAGACTGCGAGGCGATGGATTCCACGTCGCCTTGAAACACGAGAAAGTTGCGTGCCTTCACCAAGATATTCATGTCCTCCAGCGCACGATTGTAGGTTCCCAAGGGCACTTGTCGCCCGCTCATGCGGTACTCGCTGACGCCGGCAGCAGTGACACTAGCGGGACCATGTCAGCTGGTTGGCGGGAAGAGACTGGACGGAGACCTGCGGCGGAACTTCAGCTCGCTGGAAGCTGCCGTATCGGTGTTTTCGCGAAACACAATTTCGACCCAGGTGCCGTCGCCAGAAGGGGCTCCGTGGTGGATGAGTTCGGCGAGGTTGGCAGAGCGTAGTTGTGCAGATCGCACACCGAGCACGAACGAGATGGCGTCCATCAAGTTGGATTTGCCTGCACCATTGGGACCGATAATGCAAGTCAGCGGATCAAATGGCCCGATGACCTGGTGCCCAGCATAAGATTTGAAGTTGCGCAGCTCTAGGCGGTGAAGAAATGGCATGAACGAAGGGAAGCCGCAGAACGCGCAGCACCAAGCAGTCGCGTTGCGTCAACACCAGTCAGCCAGCCAGCCAGCCAGCCAGCCATCACGTGAGAGCTCAAAGAACACACGCATACAACCACGCAGATCAGCGCCGGTGGATGGATAGATGGGTTGCCAGTGAAGTGGCGGGGCGGTAATAGTGACGGCTATGTTAAAAGGATGAAGACGGATGTGGCTAAAGCGTGTGTCGCAGCACGAGCATGCATGCGGTTCATTAAGCGCGGAGATAGGCACCGTACACACGTTTCATGCGGTGCATACAACAAGACTGTCCTAGAATGTGTGCAGCGCAACAACAGATCGTGCACGGTCTGAGCCATTCCCATTGCCTTCACACTAAATTCCACACGAGTCGCACAGAGGACGAGGGAAGCCTGTTGGAGTCGGCAGACGGAACATTTGATATTAGTAAGTGGTTGTGCTCCATCCTAATGCGGCTGGTCAAGTGGCTTTCCCCGCCACCGGGGTGGTGGGCGCTGGCACAGCTGGAACCCCCAGCTTGAGCTTAAACTTGACCTTCGCGTCCTGTGAAGCGACCATCGGCGGGGCCACCGAACCAACATTGAGTATTTCTTCTTGCGTGGGAGACATGGGTGCGGATGGCGGTCGGGAGGTAGGGACACTATGCAGCACAGGCGTGCCCTCGGCAGATGCAGGAGCGGTTCCGCCTGTAGCTGCCGCGGCAGCAGCACGGAGGATCTTTCCGCGCGCCTTATTTCCTCTTGCCTCGCGCTGAGCTTCTGCAATAACGCGTCTGGAGAACACCAGCTTGGTGTTTTTCTTGCGCGCAGAACGGTCGTCTGCAAGCCGCGCGATGGTGCCGAAGGGCACCGCCTGCTCCACCACCCGGTCCTGCAGGGCGTCTCCACCCAGCGCGCTCTCTATGCGAGCTGGAGAGGTAAACAACGTGGCAACAGGAGCGCATGTGGTTGTATTGGTCACTTGCGACATGTACCGCTGTGCATGCTTGACTGTGGGAACAGACGGTTGCGGGAAGGAGCTGACAGGCACTTTGTCTTCCTCCTTCTTCTCCTTCTCCTCCTTCTCCTCACCAGCACCCTCCATGGAATGATCGGCATCGGGAAGCGCGACATGCGCGTTTTTCGCATGCTCTTCCGCCAATGCACGTGCTTTCTGAAGTTTGGCGACCAGATGAGCCGGGAGTCTTGGAAGAATCTTCGACACTCTTTCCGTTTGTCGCGACCGACGAATGTGGGTGGTAGTGGTGTTGGTGGTGGTGTTAGAGGACTCGTCTGGCCCAGAAGCAGCAGCGAAATCTCCGCGAAGTCTTCCACGACGCGCCACCATCGTGCCCGGCTCACTCCAAAGCTTGTCGAAAGTAAGTGGCGCTGTGCCAGGCGCAGGTGCATTGAGCGGTATCGGCAAGAACTGCTGGGGCTGGTCCAGTGTTCCAAGCGTGGGCCCGGAGGCGGGTGCTGTGGCGGGTGGCTTGATAGGAAAGTCCGGCAAATGGGCAGGGATCGACGGCTGTGTGGTGTAGGGAGAAGCGAGCGTGAGTGCGGCGTGTGACCACTCCAGTGACAACGGCGTCAGCAGCGCGGATTCGCCCTCCTCGTCTGCGCCTATGTGGCTGGAAGGGGTGCGAGGATTGAGACGGCGAAGCTGCTGTTTCCCCGGTCCAGCTACACGTCCACGTTAGCAGGGTGCGGCGGAGCAGGACGGACGCCACCGCACATACTGCTCTGGATGGGTCGCAGTGCCCGGTCGCTGATCCGCTTGCCACCAACAGTCCACGCGTCTCGAGCGAGATCCTCAAGATCCTTTAAACGCACACCCAGGATAGTGAGAATGGCAGCCACATCGCATGCGTTGACGGTCGCACCATCCCGCTCGGTGTGCTCGGCCAGCTGCACCACTCGCCCAGCCACCAGCTCCAAGTAGCGCTCCAGCACATCGGTGATCAGGCTCAGCGATAGCGCCGACGCTTTGTTGTACGGCGTGGCATGCAGCACTAATCGCGTAGCGGAATGGCGTAAAATATGTCGACAGAAGGCCTCCATAGCGTGCGTGACTGCGTCGAGGGGATCTCCTGCCATGTCTGCCTCGCCGCCTGCCGTCGTGATGCTCGTGCCGCCAGACGACGCGTGGATGTCGCAGAAATACTCGGTGAAATACTCGCTCGACAAGCTGTGGTCGTGCTACAGTCGGTGCTTCCACCGTGCTTCCCTTGCTCACTGGAGGGGCGTGGTGGTGGTGTCGCGCAGCGTTTGGCAATCACCTCCGCGATATCTACCGCTATGGCGCTAGACGCCCGTGCACCGAGAAGCTGCAGCACTTCAAGTTCTGCATGAAGCTCCGCATCTTGTCACGAGAGCAGCGGGAGGCAAGCACCATCGTCTACGCGCAGGCATGCTTATTTCTCATAGCAAGCTATTGCCGAACACGAATACCAGCTGACTGCGGAGAAGCAAAAGCAACCCAACTCGCTCGATGTGTGGGAGCCAAGACCACTGTAATAATCCTTCCCGCGTTACCTGGCGTAGAACAGTCGGGTGTGGCGTACATGCGAACGCGGCATTGCCATAGCTCGATAGAAATAGAGAGAGGGGTTTATTCTGCCTCTTCATCGCGCATCACTGCTGCGAACGCAAACGGCTCGAACTTCCTGCCGGTACCCGCATAAAACTTATTGTTAAACTCCACCCTAGAACGAAGGTGTGAGATGTCATGTGTGTTGCGTCGTGCAGCGCTCAAGCGCACGCTTTGCCCCCTTCTGCCCCCTCTGCCGCGTCTTACCAGTGCAAACGGAGTGCGTGCAGGAACGCGCTCAACCCCTCCATGCCCAACAAGATACCCAGCGTCAAGGTGAACCAGAGCGAGAATCCGACCACCAAACCGATCGGCAACATGAATCCCGTCATGCTCAACACATCCCCAAGCGTCATTTTCCAGAGCACTGAACTCAGCTCTGCACCATCACCACCACAGCGTGTTAGCCAAGCGGTGGCGGATGGAGCACGTACGCGCATGCGCCAGCGACAACGCCCACAGTCGAAGGTAGGAAGCGGTGTTGGAAATGCATCCGAGGCAGAACTCGATTGTGTGGATCACCTGGTACACCATGACATCGCTGAAATCGAACTCCTAGCAAAGACATCCATGTCAGTGGCGATAGAGGAAGCACCACAGACTACATGTTCTTGCTCCATCTCCTCGGGCCCGTTGCCATTCACCTCGCCCACCACGCTCTCCGTGTGCTCCTCACCAGAGACACGCGGTGCCGACACACTGCGTGCTTCCGGCAGCAGGCCGTAGCCGGCTCTCACGCGTCGCTTGTGCTCGCGGCGCAGAATCAGCGGCTTCGCGGCAAGCATCCATGGCACACACACAAGCGCGAGCAGCAGCAGCACTGCCTGGACCATGCCTTGGCCGGAAAACAGCTGATCCTCTGGCTTGACCGTGCCTGGACTCAAGAACATGTAGATCAGCAGGTTGAGCAGACTGGGTGGCGAGTTGTGCAGCGGCAGGCCCTGGTCGTCAGTGGCGGTCCAGTCGATGGTCCACTTGTACACAATCGTGAAACACAGATAGCCGAAAATGCTCTGCATGAAAATGAGCTGGGGCAGGAACTCGGCCCAGATGGCAAAGCGTTTGCGGAAGTGGACGTGGTTGAAAATGTTAAGTATAATGCCAAATGTCATCTGTGGGAGGCACGAGGTGTGAGCATGAGATGGCAAGGGAGACCACTGCCTACCTGGAACACGCCGAAGATAATCGCCATCTTCATCTTGTAGCTGTTCATGAACAGCAGGTTGTTCTCGGTGCCGTGCCATGCGGAATCCACGCCAAACGCATAGACGCCCACTTGCACGGCTTCGGAAGCCTTGCCGTCACCCTTGACGTCCGTGTAGCGCCAGCCGGAGGGAAGGATCGGCATGGTTTGCGAGAAGATATCGTTGTAGATCAGGCCAGTGTAGATGGAGAAGATGCCCATGAGCAGCATGATGTAGCGACCGCCAAACACCATTTTGAACATCTGTGTGAGGGTGGGTATGGAGAGGGAGGTGAGAATGGGTGTGGGTGTGGGTGTGAGTGTGGATGTGAGTGTGGGGGGACACCGCCTACCTCGCCGCCATTCATTTTGGACAGCTGCTTTTCACGAAGGCACAGGAAGCCAGCGAACAGGGCCATCAAGAAACCATGGCCCACGTCTCCGAACATCATAGCGAACAGGAAAGGAAAGGTGATGACGGTGAACAGACCAGGGTTGACTTCACCATAGCGCGCCACACCATAGGCATCCACGATTTCCTGGAAGGCCTGCGAGAACTTGTTGGTGCGGTGGTAGGTGGGGGGTTCCTTCGCCGTGCTCAACTCGGTCATGATGGAGGGCACCATGGAGTTTGCCGAGTTCTGTATGTGTGTGTGTGTGTGTTAGGATGAGGGTGAGGAGGGACAGGTGAGGGGGGACGTACGGAAGCGGTGCGTAGAGCCAATTGCACATCGCTCATTCTATTGGTAGGACACCAGCCCTCGGCGATCAAACACTTGCGAGTGCGATCGTAGTTGAACAGGTTCATGGTGTGGTAGATGGCCTTTTCCTTACGCACAACGGTGAGCCAGGCGGTGTAGTTTTCAGCAACGGTGTTGAGTTCGTTTCTACGGGTGTGGTTGGTGGTGTCGAGCACACTCTGGATGTCGTCCAGACGACCGAGCACCTCGAGGGCGGTCTCTCGACGGCGGTCGACGGAGGGGTTGACGGTGTAGAGGGTGGCGCCTAGGGATTCGGATATTTTGCGGATCTTGGATAGGATTTCACGGCCATGGGCGAAGATGACAAAGACGTTCTTTGAGATAGCCTCGTCGGTGACGGGATCGATGATGGGGTCTTCGATCTCCGCGTGGTTGAGATAGAGATTGCCACGCAGCGCACGCCATAGCACACGCTCGAACGTGGGCAACCGTGCGCGTGAGATGACGCCGGTTACGAATCTGTGGTGGGGGGAGGAGAGGGGGGTGAGGAGAGAAGTGGTGGTGGTGGTGGCGGTGGTGGTGGTGTGTGCATGGGTGTGTGTATGCGCACATATGCATGTGGATGTATGCGCATACACACACCCCTACACACACCCCTACACACGCAAGAGGACGGCCAAGGACGTACCCAACGGTGTGACCTTCGTCACCACCTCCTTCCAGACGCAGCAGGGGACTGTCGTCGCCCACATCGATGCTTCTTCTGCCGGACTGGTCGGTGATATCACGGGCGCCTTCACCATGGAAGAAGACAGCAGTCTCACGAAGCACGTATTTCTCCTCGGTCAGTTCGAGGTTGCGACGCAGCAGCTGTTCGTAGGAGCCATTCATCTGCTGGACACGCAGCTCGTGGGCATTGATGGTGGTTTCCAAAGCGTCGATTTCCTGAGCGGTGCGTGCACGCGAGAGGAAAGGGGTGATGGCGTCGGACAGCTGACGCACAGGGATATCCGCCTTTTCCATCTGGACAGCGAGGAAGCCTGTGGGGGAAGGGTGAGGGTGAGGGGAGGGGCGGGGAAGGAAGGGGAAGGCGGTGTACGTAGTTTGCGTTCCAACTCATCCAACCGCCTTATCTCGGATACGAAAGCACGCTGGAACGCACTGACCTCTGGGTTGAGCTAGGAGGAGGGAGCGGGTGAGGGGAGGGGCGGGGAGGGAGGCGGGGAGGACGCACGTCTCTGAATTCAATGACGCCTAGCTCACCCAGCTGGGACACGGTGGGCTGTGCCACTTCTGTGGGAATGTACAGCTGCACCAGCGACATCTGTTCCGAACGGAACAGCGAAGAGCCAGCCATAGTGTGCGTGTGTGGCGGTGGTGGCGGAGTGTGTGTTGGCGAAGTGTAGCGGTGTGCGTGTGTGCTGGTGGTGGCGGTGTGCGTGGTGGTGTCGATGAAAAAGCAGCACCCACACAACCAAGAGAAAGGACACGCCACGTGCAGCACCGCACTGCGCAAGGCGTGGAGGCACACACAGCAAACGGACAGGCTGCGAGCACACCCGGCGCACGAGACAAGCACACACGCCACCGTGTTGTGCACGAGAGGGGTGCACAGGCGCAGCGCACAAGAGCAGCGAGGGAGACAGGGGCTGGCTGTTGGTTGCTGATTGCGTGTGCTGCATGTGAAAAGAAGGATGGACACATACGCTGATCGTGGCTACAATGTGCAACGGATCTGTGCTATTTGCATCCGCACAGCACCGCTCCATGTTGCATCCGCACCGTTCTCCGCAACAGCCGCAGCAGCAGTGCCATTGTGAGGACACGTCCCCTCCTCGCAGCGGGTCACGTGGGCTGGCAGTCAAGGTGCAGGTGCTTTTTGCGCCAGCCACCATACAGCCGCCGCCACGCCGCCTGTGTCACGGGCATAGCAATGGGAGTGGTGGTCGGACACATTGTGGTTGGACGCTGTTCTGCATTATTGGGTGGGGGTGGTTGTTTGTTGACACACCATGCTGCGTCATTGCCAGCCAACACCACATCAATGAAGGGACACACAAGCATGCACAACGATGCGTTGTTGTGCCAAACAGTGGCACAGGCACACTCCTCGTTCAATGCAGCTGCACTTGCTCACAGCTGTAGTGTCGCTGTTCAAGACGCCCGTGTATTGAGGGAGGCCTTTATGGCCCCATCAAAAGCAAGCGTCTGCAGCAACAGCGAAAGCGGTGAACGTGTGTGCCTCATGCGGTCGGTGCCCGCAACCACGTGCGGCAGGTGCTCACAGCCCGCTCGCCCAACAAAAGAGGTGACAGCGCGGAGGTGGAAGTGGTGGTGGCGGGAATGCAACAACAGCGATAACAGCGATAAAAGTGGTTATAACAACGATAAAGTGGTTATAACAACACCTTCCTGTGTGTGTGCACTGGTGGAGATGTTGCCACCAGCTATCTCCACGCACACACTAAACCACTGCTTCACCATGCTGCAACACGCCTCTTCCCTTCCCCTCTTCTTCTTCTTCCTTCTCTTCCATTTCCCTTCCACTTTGTTCCGCTTCCCTTCCACTTTGCTCCACCTCCCTTCCACTTTGCTCCTTCCCCCCCTCTTCTCCCCCCTCCCACTCTTGCTGCTGCCATGCTTTGCCAGTTTCCCCACCCGCCATCATGGAGCAGCCGCTCCTGCTCGGCTCCCCCAGAGACCTGCGCTCCCTCAACATCGCCACCTTCTTCTCCACCCTTCTGTGGTTCCAAAGCACACGCAATCTGGTCAGCTCCATAGAAATGTGCTGGCGTGCCCCCTGGAAAGCCATCCTCGCCCTCAACCTCATCCACACCCTCGTCGCCACCATCTGCGGATCCGTTGTGCTGCTGCGTATGCTCCTTCCAAAAGCTATCTCTTGCTACACCATGGACATGACCACCATCATCTCCATCACCTGCGGTTGCTCCACCCTCGTCATCATCCTCGTCATTAAGGCCTACTTCATGCTCAACCGCTCCCTCTTCGTCCTCCTCATCGGCCTCATGGTCGTGGCCGTCAACTTCCTCGTCAGCGCCCTCCTCTTCTCCACCCACGTCGTTGTCGAATCTTCCATCTTCGATATCTATTGCCATATCAAGGCCGACCAGGCGTGGATTGCCGTCAATATGGGCGTCGACCTGGGCACCAACATGCTGCTCAGCGGTTGGTTCCTGTGGGCCGTGTGGAAACAGCGCCAACAGTATGGCCACGGCAAAGTATACGACCTGCTGTGGCGTGATGGTCTGATCTACGGCATGGTCATCCCCCTCAGCAATCTGCTCACCGGTCTGATCACTTGGTCTCGTCCAGAATGGAACCAGCTAGTATACACCGCTGATTGTATTCTTCCCCACTACTGCTCCCACCCCCACTCACACCTCCCCTCTAGACGTCCTGGCTTCCACCCTGTTGGTTCAACAGTTCCGCCATGGACAACGCTTTCGCCAAAAGAAACAGCTGCAGCGACGACACAACGAATCCCTCATCCCCGACTCCCTCCTCCTGGACAGCACGAACAATTCCACCCACATGCTATACGACACTCCCGAAAGCCCTCGCTTCCACAAACCCTCTCCCTCCCCCTCCCACCGCCATCCCCTCCCCCGTCACTCTTGGCTCACCGAATCAAGCTGGCACGTCGACGAAGACACCCCCGGCTACAAAGGCTACGACACACACAGTGCCACAAGCGTGGCTGAAAGCATGCCTGGCAACACCTGGGGGCACCGTGCATCGCAGCCACTGTCCATCATCCTAGAATCCCCGACAGACGAGCTGACCCTGCGTGTGCTCCACTGGCAAGACCGTGCACCGTCACTGGCCGCGACAGACGGCAGCTGCAGACGAGGGCGTGTCTACACCCCCACCCCCGACGACTCAATGACCTAGACCACACGACTGGGGCTTGCTTCCCCTTTGTATCATCACTCCACCACCCAGCTTAATACATCTCGTGTATACGCTCATTTGCCACACATGAGTGCATACCCTGTTCTTTGTCGCACACCAGTGCACTGGTGTGCACATACTGCCAGCAGCGGCATGTGCGTCCACCCACTCGCTCACCCACTGCCTGATGCTTCGTGTGTGGACACCACCCGTCATCGCTTCATCCCTCTGCAGACCACACTACTCATCCGCTGGCTGCCCAAAACCTGCACCGCCCGCACCGCCTGCACCGTCCCACGCCCTTAAAACACTCCAAGGGCCAAACGCGTCGGCAGACGCACCCTTCGACCTGTCAGAGTTTACCAAAGAGCTGGAATCCTTGACCGAAAAGCACACCGACACGCGTATTAGCAAGCGCATCGAGGAGTCAATACACAATCGACTGACGCAGTCTATCTGGCAAGACAAGGTGAGTCGTTTGTGCCGGATCGTATTGACGTGGCAGATGCGCAGCCAAAGAAGATTGCGCCCTGCTGCGTCGAAAGACGCATTCTCCGCCACATCTAGCGCCACCACCATGCCAGACTATGCGGCTGAGAGCTATGACGATCCGCGGTTCGGCTCGCGCGCTGAGGAGCGCTTGTTCAACCAGCGCTTTGCCCATATGCAGCTTAGCACGCGTTCCAAGGAGCAGACGCCCAAGAAACCTGTTGATCCACACCTTGACACATGTTCCAAGGAGTCGATTCCATGCCTGATGCTGCGAATCGTCAAACAGAGCAAGGTGGGTGGTGCTTGCCCTGCCGTGATGGATTGCACTAACGTGGCAGATGCTCGCTGCACAAGACTCCGATGCGAACTGCGACACCACTGCATCGACATATGCATGCTCCGTTACGCCCGGCTTCCCCAAATCGCTGAAGCACTTGGCTAAGGACTATATCAACGCGCAGCGCAGCACGCAGGGCAACAAGCAGGGCAACACGCGTCCCACGCCGTATTTGCTTAAGAGGTGTGCCAATAATGTAGAGCTTAACACACGCGCCAAAGAATCACTCTACGACCGGCTGATGCGATCGATCGAGCGAAGCAAGGCAGGCGGTCTGTGCCTTGCCGTGCTTACCGGGATGGGTTTTGTGGTGTGGTAGGTGCACAACACAGGCGACGTGGATATGAACTGCGACGCTGCCTATCAAGCTTGGAAGAGCAAGAAGGCGCGTCATGGTTCCTCCTAGACACCGGCTCTGGGCTGTCGAAGGAGCACACAGATGTGTGTATGTGCGCGATGTGGTCGATGCATGCACCACGGGACCATGTGGACTGTGTGAACCGTGTGTGAAGACACGGTAACAACTGTCTAAGGCGGTGAGACGAGCACGGGCCATGGATAGGCGTGTCTCTCCCGAATCTCTGCGCATCCATGATGTGTCCAGGGCTGGTGCCGTCCACGTGCAAGCCGATACTGTCCAGCTCTCGTTGGCAAGACGGCAATGTGGTGCGACAACACTGCCGGTGCGATAACACTGCCGGTGCGATAACACTGGGATGTATAGCATGTACATGTGTGATGGCGAACGGATGCAACTATTAAAAGTCGTCTTCGACAGGCGGCGGATAGAGTTCCAGTGCTTTCCGATGCGCGGCAGGATACAGGTGTGCAGCCTTAACCTTTAGTACGCTGTGGGATGCTGTGAGTGCAGTGTGCAAAGCGCACGGGTGTACCGTAGTTTCCGAAACACCACTTCTAAGTCAGCACGCATTTCCCTGAGAATGTGTATGTGACGGTCGAAGTTCTTTGCCAGGATGGCGTATCGGGCAATGGAGAACTGGCCAAAACTGTTCAGACGCACGTTCCGATCCCGCAACACGGCGAAGGCGTGTGCCTGGTGCTCGAGAATGGCGTGGATGTCGTGTGCGTTGAGCATGCTAGTGATTTGCGTGGCGAACGGGTGTGCGGCGGTGGGGCCAAGGGCGGGATACGGAGCAGGCGCGGCGGAGAGAAGCGGCGGGGCGGGGAAGGGCGTGTAAGCACCAGCCATCGCCGCAGACGGCGGCTGTACCGCAGAAGCCAGCGCACGCGAAGACGGCGACGTGGGCGGCGCCATGGCGAGAAACGACGCCAGCCTTCCCACAAACGATGCCCAACGCCTTCAACGCGCCGCGCACAAAACTGCATCTGCGTGCTTGTATCACGCGTCTCAACATTCTGCAGACGAAGAAAGCAAACATCAACCAGAAAATAAGGCTTGACATTGCCGCCCTCATCCACGCGGGAAAGAAGGAGTCTGCTAAGATCCGCGTGCGTTGATCGTCCCCTCCCCCACACACGCACACGCCTCAACCGCAGCTCTAGACAGAGCTGCTGATCAGAGAAGACTTTACCATCGAGGCGTTTGAGATCATCGAAATGCTGTGTGAACTGCTGCTTGCCAGATTCGGGTTGCTAGAACAGTGTCTGCGGTATGGCGTCTCGCCTCTGTCTCCGCTCACACAGCATGCGCTTCTACTCTGCTGCAGCATCACAGATCCTGCCTTGACCGAGGCGTGTGCGTCCATTGTGTTTGCTGCTCCGCGATGCGAAGTCAAGGAGCTGCGTATGGCAAGTAGCGTGATGTGATCGATGTGGCACTACAATAAGCATCGTCAGCTAAAGGAGTTGCTTGCCCCGAAACTGGGTCGTGAACTGTACAACGCCATCCAGGACGGTCTCACCTCCAACACCGTCCATCCTAAGGTCTGTTCCGCCACCCTGCGATCCCAGATAAACAGTAGCAGCTCGTGGAGAAGCTGAATACCCATCCGCCCTCGGAATCACTCGTGGACCGGTACATCGAAGAGATCCATAAGGCATACGCCGTTACCCCCGTCGACACGCAGGTCTGCTCAGTACGCTTCGCTGTGTCACCCGTGTAGGAATGTTCTTCGTCTACCCCTCCTGTCTCCGGCCACGCCATCCCTCCTGCCCCACCCGCCAGCGACACGTCCTTAATCGACCGATTAGCTGCTTTGAAAAAGCGCTGACTCCTCCTCTCCCTCCCCTCTCCTCTGTCCCTTCTCTTGCCATCACATGCCAACACGCAGACACATAGCTGTCATGGCGACACTAGAATGGAGCATTCGCACACACCAACCCTATCCTGTCAATACAACAGATGGGTTGCTACAAATATAGTCACTATTATCTGCCCAACGCATCAATACACTAATGGTACCAATCAATCGCCCCTTGTACATTCTACATGTGACGCCACTACCGTCACCACCGTCACCACCGTCACCACCGTCACCACCGCCACCACCGCCACCACCTTCAGTTCCTGTAGTTCCTGTTGTACTGCATTCGGAATATCAAGTGATTAATCACCGCATGCTGTCGACTCAGCGTGTCCAGCTCGCTTTCAAAACGTCGTGCAAAATACCCAAATCGCTCCTCCAGATGCGCCAGCACCTCCTCACGTCTCTCCTGCTGCTGACACGCCACGCCCGCAGTGTCGGTAGCTACATGGCGCGTCACAAATCGCTTATACTTCTCACACAGCGTCACAATGCGCATGTATATCTTGTGCACGTTAAACAGCCGAAAGTGTCCAAAGAGCAGCCTACCTTCAAGATGGTGCTGTTAGACAGCAGTGAGCCTTGAAGGCACGAGTCCAAAAAATCCAGATGGATGCTCATCAGCTCGTCAACCGTTGGCACCTAACGGGTGGTGAACCAACCACTCACTCTCATCCGCTATCGTGACAAATGTGCCTACCGTCTTTAGCTTGGTCTCGAGCACGCACCATGCTGGTTCGATCACGTCATACACAATGTACCAGGAGAACGTAGTGACAAACCACTGCAGCCGTGATCGCAGCGAGTTGCTGCGTGTGTTCCAGTTGCTTAGTGCTGCTTTGCGAGGTACAAACATCCGGGACTGCTGTAGCCAGAGGCTGTTCAGCTCGCGTTCCGTCCACTTCAGCTGGATAAGATGTCGAAACAGCAACTGGTATTTGTGCACAGCAGTCGCCGACAACACCAATGACAATGGAAAAGAGATCGAACTCTCCAGCATCAGCGTTTCCACACCTATGCCATTCGCTTTTCTGCATCGCACGCACGCACGCAGACAATACCTGTGGCATCGGCAACGACAGCCGCATTGGTGGCCACTGAGCCAGCAACACTTGCTGCCGGACTGTGGCGACTGTCACCACGTCGTTGGCCCGCCTCGAGCAGCGCACCGCTCTCGCTGATATTGACCACTTTGACCATAGCGTCTGCTAATCGGACTCCTTTTGGATGCAGCTTTACACGTAGCTCTTCGCAAAACGCGTCGGATATTGGTGTTTCGGATGACGGACTACGCAACACGAGATCCAAAAACGATTGCAGTTTGTCAACAGACACCTGGTGATACGGAAGTATTAGCTCACTTTTTGCCAAGTCGAAAAAGTGCTCGATATAGTCGGCCTGGTCTAGGAGATAGTACCGCTTCATCAATCTGTGCCAGACGTGAGCATTGAAAGTGTCGACTATGCCGACGTGTGGTCATACCTCAGTGTGCTCAGCAGTTCATGTTCTTCCACCAGCACGTCCAACAAGCGACGATTTGCCCGCTGATAGGCAATCTCGATTTCCTTCACATGCGCCGTACCGCTCATCGCCTGCATCACATTCAAATCACTGGCACCGGCAGTTCCTGCCTGCTCTGCGGAAGCCGAGCCTGCGTTTTCCTGAACCAACAGGATGCCACACTCTTGCAATACGTTCAGATACTTTCCCGCCAATAGAATCTTCTCTTTGACGGGTGCCAAGAAGGAAGGCACGGCCGGCTCGTGGATACGATACTTTTTCTCCCAATAGCTGTTGAGAATGTCGTTGCGTTGTGGAGCCATTTGCGATGTGGCCCGCACCATAAACTCCAAATACGGATCCTTAAGTCGACCCCGATGAATCCATTCGCGCAGCACCTCAAAGTAAGGTTTGGACGCGTGTTCCAACAGATGGCCGTACAGCTTTCGTATCGTGCCACTCCTGCGACAATACATATGAGCACACCTATGGATATCGGCAGTGCCTTCCTACCCGCTGAGATGCATGAGACGATCGGCAAGCGCGCCAAGCACACTGCCACCTTTACATCGTTCTGGTATGCCGGTCTCGAATGGAAGCAGCGGATTCATGAAATCGCTGTCGGCGGTAGCTAGAGATGTGTCCATCCGCGTGCTGAAGTTCGATTTGTCGGTGGTGAGTATGTCCACGTCGAACCCTGCTGCCGCATCCTCCTCCTGCTGTGTGAGAGCTTCCGCCAGCTTTGCCATATGCTCCAGAATGGCGATAGTCGGCTGCAAATAGACGTAGAACTTGTTCAACGTGAACTGTGCGTCTGCGCGCACTGTCTGCTCCAGCTGTACAATGAAATTAAGATATTCCTGTGCTGCCTTAGCCGTCGACGCGTATCCCCGACGTGCTTACGGTGCAAAGATCACGAATGCAGGCACACAGTGCATGGTTCACAAAGCCGTACTCGTACTTGCTGCGCAGGTCCAAGAAGCTTTGCACCAGAATGAAGTCTCTGGCTGTGGGGAGTATGCGTTTGGCATAGTCTCGCAGCGATATGTCTAGCACACTTAGCGGCACGCATACACACGCGGTAGTACGCAGCGAGTCGTCGATCTGGAACACCACTCTTCGCAGGCTGTTTTCCGAGAGCGAAAGATCTTCGGTGAAGTCTTCGTTCAGCATGTTGGAGTCTTCGGAAGTCACGTCGTAGATGTCGATGTAATTGCCCTCAACACCCATCAGGAGTGAGAGCAGGTCGTCGACAATCATCGCCTCCTGGAACTCGACCGACTGTGTGCCGATGGGTGGCTGGGAGTGTCGCAAACACTGGGCCTGTAACGTTAGCCACATCCTGGCGTCACGCGTACGCACCATTGTATACGATACTTTAGACCGTTTTGCGCTTTTCAGTGGCGAGCATGAGAAGCCGTTCGCATCCTGTTCGACTCCGCGCACGAGAGGCGTTTGGTTGAATCGCATGGCGGAGCACTGAACAGGCGCTGGTGGAACTGACGCGTTGCAACTGCCATGCCCGCTGATTTCAACACCGTCGATTGCCTCGTTTGTAGCCAACGCTTACAGAACGGATGGCGTTGGAACCGCAGGTGTTCTATTCTCTTGCTCATATGCTTCTCTCACAGAGTGTTCTCTTTGCAAGAGTGAGCTGTACAAATGGAGAATGCTATTCAGTGGTGAGGCGTGCGATGGATCACTGCTCCAGGAATTCGACGCCAATGCCGCACACGGCAACCGTTCGGTGATGGCTGTTTCGCGGTGTGAGACGAATGCGGGTGCAGGAGAGAACAGAGAGAAACATACCCGGATGATCTAACGTCGAGTGCGGAAGGATCCGCAGCGTTTATCCATGTGGTGTGTGAAAGCGTGATATCGTGTGTCAACTGCCACACCGAAAGGCGTTGATCCCAGGAAAGGCTAAGCACCTGTCCTGGCGATGGTAGCAGTCGTATATCTGATACGCGTCGGTTCGCAGGATGACACGTGAGGCGTGCGACTACCGCGAATGGATGACAGATGTGCCTTCGGGAATACACGGGAATCGCAAAGCGTGTTGGTAGACAAGTCAACACGGCCGATACTGATAGCGCAATCGTCTCCGCCTGCCACCACGACCATACTGCTCCCTGTTGGAAATGAGAAGCTGCATCGGATTGCTGATTACCGATGATTGCAGTGTCGAGACAATTAACACCTGACTGGTGGCTGGCGTAGCACACGGAGGGAAGTCCTAAGTCATAGGGCTGGACATTCGCACTGCTACACGGCGCCGTTTACATCTAGGATTGCAGCACGCATCGCAATACCAGCGCGTGCTCAGGGGCAGTGTCCATATGTGAATCCTACAAATGTGCAGTAGATCACACGTTGTGCACATACCTTCCGTCCGTGGTGCCCACCACAACAAACGTGCTCTGGTCTTCTGGTGGTAAGCGCCATGCGAAATCGGTTTTGCGTACCATGCTTGCACACCGACACGCTTAAAGGACAGTATTGCGAGAATGTGCTGGTGAAGGCCATTTGTCGGAATATGTTGGCAACCGGATCAAAGGACCACAGCTGCACATCGTCGTCACCGCGTACAGCAGCTGTAGAAGGCTTACCCGAAGGCTGGCGTCGGAATAAACAGCGGCAATCCAGTGATGACACGCGCATTCGTTCGAATACGCTGCAAGCTTCATCACACGCGTCTCAGGGATAGCACTACTGGGGAACGAAAGCAAAGGTGATCACGCATGCGGGTGCATACCTGATGCTTGGTGTTTTGGCCAGCTCCACGCAAGTAACGTCATCTTTCCGGTCAATGCATACTCGCCAGCATTTCAGCTCTTCGCAGCCGCCGCCAGTAAAAAGCAAGGTGTGCGATTCGTCGGGAAAAGGGCTTGCCGTTTGGCTTGGAGAAAATGCAATCGTGCGGATGACCGACGCATGAGCTTTCACGACAGCAAGAGAAGCGTAGCTGGGGACTCCAAATTCATCCACGTCATCTAGAATGCATGCATAAGTACTGGTCACGTAGTGTGAACAACATCTTCCAACGCGCAAACAGCAATCCTCTGCACCTGAGGCAAAGTATTTCTGCGAGGTTACAAGGGGCACAAAAGCAATCGCGCGCGTTTCAATGCCGTGAAACGCATCCTAGCACGTGTTATCCCGAGTGCTAAACGAACGGTCCCACCAACAAAACTCGCTTTTCGCAGCCTGTCTCCGCAGCGGTTGTTCGCTTTTGTACTACATGCAACTTTGCTACATAAGCCATCGCGTGTCAACATCTCCTACTTCGTCGAGCCGAAGAAACGCGAACACCGAAGCATGTGTGTGGCTTTTGCTGGGTGAAAATTGCCATTGTCGATGGGCACCGCCACAATGGGTAGACCACATCTGTACGGATGGTAGTGGCGCACACCGTACTACACTACCTGTTGATGGCTTGACGCGTCGAAAACAAAAAAGCGCTTTTGATGAAAGCCGGAGAGTAGAATACGGTGGTCCACATAGTCCACCTGGTCATTATCAGTGGCCAACCACATGTTTGCGCATTTGCTTTCATTCGGGTTGGATACCTGCTCCAGCCAGCCTTGCGTGATTTTGGATTGATGCACGTGCACGACATTGACTTCGCCGTTCACTCGGCTGACCAGCCATCGGTTGTAGCTGCCGTCTCTGCCGCAGGTCCAAAGCGTCGATGTGTTCGCAGCATCGACGGGAAGGAAGATCATCGATGTCACTGCATTTTTGCCATGCACCTGTTGCATTTTCCACAAAACGTTCGTCTCGGTGGATTCCAGACTGGCGTCAAGCTCCAGTATCACAAGGCTGCCTTCGCGTGATCCAACGGCAATGACTCGCAATGTTTCTTCCACTGCCACACACATTGGCTGAGTGGTCTGCGGCAGGGCAAGACGAAACGTATTGCACAAGCTTGGCGTTGTCTAGAGATGGGGGATGAGACAGGAGAGATGACAACGGCGCGCAATTTACCGCGTTCAGATCAAGCACTTGGCATACAAATGTGTCCGAGATCGACAACGAAAAGGCGTATACTGTGTGGCCTATTGAAACATCGGTAACAGTGTCGTGCGAATCCGAACAAACCATGGTCGGTGGCGGTAAACACGTCATGCACCTGCTCGGTGTGCAGCTTCGTTTTGTCAATCTAGCACTGGGATCAATAGTTACTACGGTAAACATAGGGTACCAGGCAAATGCTGGAAGTCTGCGGGCGGAAGAGCAGCACATGGCCACTAATCGTGCCACAGATCAGCAGTCGCTGGCAGGCTGATAACGATAGCTTTGTGTATGTAATTAAATCTGTATCATAGTACAAAACATTCCACGCACTAGCATCAATGGTGCATCGAAGCAAATATCTATGGCCATTAGAGTGCGGCTGGATGTGACGCGTACCCTGCTGTTGTGCACACGATCATGTCATCCGCGCGTAGAACGAAGTTGCGAACAACCTCTTTGGTGTTCAGCTGTGTGTGTGTGTGTGTGAGTGAATGAGGCGCTTGACAGCGGCCTACCATGCGGATCGCATCCTTTCCGTCGTACTCGCTGCATTCCGGCAAAGACACAACATCGACTTGAATGTCTACACATGATGAGGCGCTGAAAGGTTCACGGCCAAGCTACCGGTGTTGGCTAGCACGCTGCCTAGGGGCCATGATCTGAGACTTCCGTCTTCGCCTCCAGTAACCACGACTCCCTGGTCCATGCTGCAGTCCATGCACCACACGCTCTTTCCAATATGGCCATGCCATGCGGCCAAACATTTTGAAGTGACAGCCTCCTCAAGCGCACCGGACGAGCGTTGCCATATACGACACGTTGCATCCTGTCCAATGAGCGAGGCATGGAACGAGCGCCTCACCTCGGATACACTGCACAGATACGTGTCTCCCACAATGCAGCAGTCCCACACGCGACCTTGATGGCCATAGTACACTTGGCACTGCTGGTCGTCGTTCAAGGACCACAGCCGGATGCTCCGGTCGTCGGAGACCGACACCAGGTGCTGTCCGGTGTCGTCGAAGCGCAGACTGAAGATGACGCCCTAGCACCAGAGCGTCAGTAGTCGCATCGAGTCCACACGCCTCTCCCGTGCACACACCTCATGGCCCACAAAACGCTTGTCTACTTCCAAATACATGTGCTGGGTGGCATGCGGCGGAACGTGCCATAGCAGCACCTGGTTGAACACAGTGCCGACAGCGATGCGCAAGCACGTCGACTGGTGCCCAAAGAATTTGGCAGCATAGCTGATGCGAATGAGATGAGCCACGTAGCATTCACACATACAGCAGTGACCGTGAATCGCAATGAACACGCGTCAGCAGCGTGTATTCAGAGTTGCATGCGCGGATGTCCACCGAGTTGTGTGCGTAGGCAAGCGCCATACTTGTCGGTGCGTCTGCATGTCTCTGCATCGAAAGGGTTGTCAGTACGTGATAGAAGCGGTGTCACAGACGTCATCATCGAATAGATATTGGAGGTCAAGAATCCAGTCGGGAGACTGAAAGTTGCTCGCTCGTTGGGTTAAGATGGCGCGTCCGCTGAAACGTGAGACGGCGCGGCAACAGCTGATAAGCATCACGTACGCGCTGTATGAAAGATCGTACTCAAACACGCGTCTTCCGCCCACCAATGCGAGTCGTGTGCTGCGTGCTGCGGCAGGTGTCTTTTGCCGTCGTGCAGCTGCGGCAGTGTGTCAGCACACAGCTATTGTCACCACAGACTGACGCACCCACAGAGATACGGTGAATGCGGAACTTCTCGGCCACACATGTAGTGAGCAGGACTTTGCCTGTGTGCAGGCAGACAATCTTGAGGAACGCGCCACATCCGGCAGCAACCATGCTGACTGTGTTTCCGCTGTCATCGAGAATGTAGATCAACCGCACACTAGTGATTGGCCCGACAAACAGTCCAGCGCCTTGTGTGGCGTGCGGAGAAGCATGCGCGATGGCAGTGGCCATGCGTGAAGAGGCAGGACAGGGCAGGGCAGTAGCGTGTTCACCGCAGAAGTGACGGCGTTCGCGTGCAGCGACGCTGCAGAGAGAGAGAGAAGAGGTGTGGGCACGCTATGGAATAGCGAACAGCATTTGCATGCTTAATAAGCCACACAATGTTGTAGCGTATTGGTGTTGGGATTGGCACGACACAGCACGCCACAGCACAACACGCCACAGCACAACACGCCACGACACAACACGCCACGACAGCAGAAAGAGATGCACCTCGTAATTTTGTGTTTATCCCAGCTTTATGATTGATCCAAGTCCCGGTGTGCCGCTACGCCTTCATCTCTCGTTCGCGCGCCTCGCTCAGCTGCTCAAAAAGCGTTTTGTTGGTGTACTTGAGTTGCTCCTCGCGTTCCTCTAGCAGTTTTAGTTGACGTTGCAGGGTCAGCCGTTCCAGTTCCATTGATTGCTTGTCCTGCAGCCATCGATTGCGATCTTCAGACCAGTTGTCGCGTTCAAGCAGCAAGTCCTTCACATCCACATCGGAAGCGCGTCCGTTGCTTGGGTGCAGGTGCTGGTTGGTGTTGGCCGACAACTGTGCTGCGTGGTCACTGGCATTCGCTCCGATCGCCTCATGCTCGTGCTTTGCCTCTAGCTCTTTCGCATTCTTTTGGTTGCGACGCTTTTTCTTCCCAACCACCGGGGTCATCTCTAGTTCTTGGAAGTGATGCTCGTCGTCCAGCAACAGCGACGACTGATTTTCCGATTCCTGCTCGATGGTGCGTATGATCTGGTGTGTTTCGATCTGGACGCTTTCTTTGGAAGCGGAATCCTTCATGGTCTGCACGGTGCTCTTCTCGATGGTCTCGATGGCATACTGTTCCGTGGTGGCGTCTTGGTCATCAGTCGCGGTCGCGGTGGTGGTCGCGGTCGTTGCCTTCTTCTTCCCACGCTTCTTCTTCTTTGACGCTGACGCACCGTTCTCATCCACGTGTTCGAGGGAGTGGCGAACAGTGGACACAGTGTCCACGGTGATGTTGCTCGTTTCACCCAGAATCTCCGTGCGTGTTTTGTCACGCACAATGCTCTGCTCAACCGAAGCGCCACGCTCCGTGTCACTCGCGGCATTGTCCATTTTGGTGGCCGTGCGTGTGTGTGCCTGTACAACAACGATGCCATTTTCGGGGTCTACGTTGACAGCACGGTCCTTGGTAGCGCTGATATCGGTCACAACCAAGTCGGTCGCCTTCAGCTTCTTGTCACGCTTCTTGGTCTCTGACTTTTTGGAAGACTGCTCTAGCACGGCAAAAGGATTGACGGTGGTGATGGCGGTGTCCACTTCCTGGTCGCTCGCCATCTGCGGCTCCACATCGCGGGTAGTCTCTAGCCTTGCAGACTGTTGTTTTGCAGAACGCTTCTTTTTCTTCGATCCGGTGTCTGATGGAGAGACCGCGGTGGTGGTAGTGGTGGTGTTGGTGGCAGCGGCGGTTGACGAAGCCTTTCCCTTGCGCCGAGACTTAGCCGAGCCAGCGGACACCATGCGCTCGCCACTCGTGGAGCCAGCAGCAGCGCGCTGTTGGGAATAAATAAACGCCATGGGCGCGAGAATCAACATGGCGAGCACAGACAATCCAAACGGACTGGCGAGCAGGTCGCCCAACGGGGAGGTGGGAGAGGCCATGAAGTGTGAGGAAACGCGACAACAGCAGCGGCAACTCGAAAAGCAGATGCAGGAAAAATGCAACCAACTGCCCAGCACGGCACGACCAACGGCGCCACAGTGTTTGTATCGACGGGATGCTCCCAACGGAGATGCGACACCGTCGACAGGACAACGCGGGTGATCGCCGGAGGAGTGGTGCCTACGCTGCTACCGTCGCTACGCCATGCTACTGCTGTTGATTGCGGTGTGCTCCACGCTATGGACAGCACTTGGAAGCGAGTGTGTGTCTATTGTATATCCTGGTGTGTCTGTTCGGCTGCTGTATCTCTCGGTGGGCAAGATGGGGGACGAGACGCTGCAGCACTTTCACGTGAACACCGTGGAAACGACAACCCGCCCTGTCCCATCCTATCACACCGCAACAAGCACGATGCACATGAGTGTGCTCGGCACCTGGTCTCAGCTGGCTGTTAGACAGCGATCTGCAACTACCGCCTCTCTCTTCGTGCTACGACAGCAGTGGCTAACAGGGTCTGCTTGATCAGTACGACCGTCTATGATTCTGTCCATGGCACGGAACGCTTTGACGACAGACAAGGCAACGTCCAGTCGTGTGCACAGCGCAGATGGTAGATGGCTGAGAGCTGAAGTCAAACCTACGCTGACAGAGTAGCAGTATCTTGCCATTGCACCATACACTATGCACTATGCATGTATGTGGCAGCCAGAACGGAGCAACCAAGTGCACACATCTGCTGTCCTGTTCTTGCTGATGCAGATGAACCGTTGGGTGCTGACTAGCAGTGATGCAGTGTGGTGCGATGCAGTGCAATGCGTGTGTATGTCAACAAACATCCACTCCTCCGCCAAACAATGTAGAACAGTGTCAAAGGGTGGCTGCTGTGGGCAGTGGTATCCTATTGTGTGGAGTGCGGCGATGCAACCATTGCCCCTTTCCCTTCCCCTCTTCTTCCCCCTCACACAGGATGCCCGTGCTGCAATGGCACTCCGTGTGTGGACAACGAGGTGGCACTCTGCAGTCAGCCACTACTACTAGCGCCAACCACACGCTACCCTCTCATATTGCAACGCCATTGTCTACTTCGGTGAGCGAGACAGAGAGAGCAACACCACCAGCTTTACTCGCTGCAACCGCAAACTAT